>JARHVA010006025.1:500000-587500 GCA_037957365.1 Torreya grandis
ATGTCTTGAAGGATGGACAATTCCAGTATTATCATGGAAACTTTCCATGATCTCAGTGGCTTTATATTTAGAAGCACACCTTAGATAAATTCCTTCATAGTTATTTGTATAGAGGACCCCTCTCTTGATCATAAAGTGGGATGATCTTAGCCCGAGGGATATTTTATATTCTCTTTTTAGGTGTGAGGGACATAATCCATGCAACAAGTAATTAACAATGTCTTTGTACCAATCTCCTTCAGGTAATTTATTTGATTCAACTTATAGAACATCAATGTGAGGATTAGTGTTTGAAATGAGTTGGATAAGACCTTGACCTATAATTAATTTAGCATATTTTATCTCTAAATCATATTCTTGAATTTTTGTCATCCACTTCCCTTTTCTTTCTCTGAATTTGTTCTATCCTAGCATTAACTTAGCAGTTGGATCAAACACTATAGCATATGTCTTATTTCTTAGGATGTAGTGTTTGAATTTATTTATAGCCTTAACTAGTTTGTAAGCTTGCTTGTCTAGAATAGGATAATTTAGCTCTACATTATTCAAATTAGTGCTCATGAAGGCTATGGGGTGATATTTATCATCTTCTTTCTCTATTAAGATATCGAGAATAGTATGATTAGAAGCATAAGAGTATAGATATAAATATTTATTAAAATCAAGACTTATCAAGAAAAGGGCTTGAATAATGGCCTCCTTGATGTCATGGAAGGCCTTATTCACCTCAGTTGTCCATTTTATCTTAGCATCATTATTTAGCATGGCATTGAACCATCTCACCATCTATACAAAACTAGAGATAAACTTTATCATAAAGTTGATTTTACCAAAGAAAGATTTTAACTCTTTTTTGATATTTGGAACTTCTTCCTTTGAAATTGTGTTGATCATATCTGGGTCGATGGTCATACCTTCTTGAGTGATCACATGTCCTAATATTTTACATTAGTCACACAAAATATGATTTTCTTGAGGTTTAATGAATTTCCATACCTTCTACACTTCTCCAACACTTGTTCTAAATACATCATGTGATCTTCCTTATTTTTATAAAAAAGAGTCAGATCATACATGTATATAATAATGCATTTACCTATTATTCCATTAAATTTATGGTCCTTTTCTCACTCAAAATTTTCTTCTACATTGATAAATTTGAATGGAATTCATTTCTAAGAAAATGTTTGCCATTCAGTTGTGAAGGTGGTCTTCATTCTATCACTCTTATTTACCAGGACTTGGTTATAGCCTAAAAATCCATCCAACAATGACATCATTCTAGAGCCACCAATTATATGAATTCATCAAAATATGGAAAAGGGTAATTATCCTTATCAAAATATCTATTCAAGTTCCAAAAATCAACACAAAGTTGGATTTCTCCATTCTTTTGAACTATAACTATTTTGGCAACCCATCTTGAGTGTAGTATAGGGAAAATTATCCAATAAATTTTCTTACTTCTTTGTAAATCATTGGTTTTAACACTAGATTTATTAGTCTTTGTCTTTGCCTGAAAGGTTTGTAGGATTCCTTTAAGTGGATAGTGTGAGTGATCACACTAGTGTAAAATATCTTTAGGTCATCATATGACCATGCAATAACATCTTTGAACTTGGTTAAAATAGAACCAACCTTCTTTACTTCTTCATCTATACAAACTAGGCCAATGTTGATATTTTGCTCATCCTCAGGACTTCCCAAGTTGATGTTCTTGTAATCCTTCCCACTTAATTTGGGTTGCTTGGCTTCAGTTTCTTGCTTATTTGGATCTAACATCCTTTCCAAATAAATCATACCTTTATGGATTAGATTCTATTTAAGATGTATTACTCCCTCCTCATTATCCTTTAAATCTTGTACAAAACTTTAGCCTTATTCATGAATGATATGAGACTCGAACACTCTAGTATTTCATAAGAAATCAGTTATCTATTGGTCATCATCGAAGACGTGGAAATGATTGATGTTATTAGGTATGTATGGGAATGAAATTATCTCCATAGTAAACTCAAAGCCTCCAAAGTAACCAAGGTTTTTTTTATTGATGCTAGGGCATCTACCAATTGGTTCTTTTCCCTGAGCAAGGAAACAATATTGAATGAGTCAGAATTCTTGATTAAATCCCAAGATCTAAATTTATACTTTCTTAAGAAAGAAGTCTTACATTTATATATTCTTTTAATCTAATTCACAACTAGTTCATAATCACAATAAACTAATACTTCTTTAACTTTATGTTTAGATTCAAATTGAAGTCCTAAAATAAGAGCTTCATACTCTACTAAGTTGCTAGTGTAAGAGAATTTTAATTTATAAGAATATAGATACTCTTTGCCTTTAGGATTTATTAGGAGAATTAAAATACTTGAACTTTTTTTTCTCTCATGCACTATCAAAGTGCAATGTCCAAGTACCTTTGTTTTTTCCTTCACTTTGTTAATACCTACAACAATGTTAGTGGTTTTCAGAGTATAAAAGCATAAGTCAGAGGATTAGTATTTTACCTTCTAATTCTTGTCATTGTATTTAGTAATCATGTATTTCATCTTGGGTTCCCTATTGATCTTGATATGATTTGGGATCCCTCACTAAGGTAGCCATATGTGCGATCAATTCATGGAGATTTATCCATTCAAAGATTTATTCCATTCAAGCTTAGTAAAAATCCATATGCTTCTATTATATCAATGACCTGAATGTCAGTGAATTAATATACTCAAAGATCATGAGATATATACATATGGGTATTTAACAATTCACCAATTACCTTCACTCTTGAATTATCTAACTACATCACTACCATTTCATATTTGACTAGGTTTAACCCTAATTTTACACAAATTCCTGGAGGCATAACATTAGCTAAAGAACCAAAATCAAGAAAGAACTTATGGATATTCTTACAAAAAATTATAATAGTTAACAAGAATAGGGGAACCTCATGCTTACTTTTGTACATTACCACATTGGCATGAGCCTATTTATCCTTGCTGGAGATGGGCTTTTCATTTAAAGATTTCAATAACAAATCACATTGTTTAGTGATTTGTGTGAGTTCATGAAATGTTATATTAATCTTGATATTAGTCATTTCCTCTACTATGTTGTATCCACCTTTTTATGTTGTGTATGGAGCTTCCATTGCTATTTGGATCTCCTTACCTTTGGGGTGTGGAATGTTATTATTTATCCTATCATTAGGAGGAGTATCTAATTTGTTAGGTGGAGTAGAAGTTGTTATATTGGGTTCTCACCTTTACTTCTCAAGGTTTAATTTTTCCTTTGGTAATATTGGAAATCATTCTCCTCTTCAACATTGTCTTTGGGTTCATTCTCATCTTGGTTAGGAAAGTCATGAGTCTCAACCATGAAGACTTACTCAAGTGTTCTAGGGGAAGCTTTAGAGTTATCAAAGATTTTAACATTTTCTTAATTAGTGATATTGATGTCAAATCCCTCCATTTGGCTCTATATGGATTAAAATACATGGAGAAGCTCAACATATTTAAGCTTTCCTTGTTTAGTAGTATTATGTAGTCAGTACCAGTAAGGCAAGGCTATTTCACAAATATTAATCTCAGTCGGTTTTCTCAAAGGGGGTTCACTATTGTTATTAGGCATATTAAAAGGTCAATTTTATCTTTAAAATATATAATTTATATTGGATATCTCATCAATGTTACCCATTTACTTCTTGAGATCCAAGAAATCATTCAAAACATTTTGGATAGTTCTTTAAATTGATTCTAACTCTCCCTTCAGATTTTTTGGGATCTTTTTTTGAGTTCTAGCTTGGATTTTGGTGTTGTTTATAGGAATTATTTATTTATTGTTCTAGGGATGTGCCCCAAAACTTATTTTGTTAAAGAATCCAAGATGTTGGATAGGTTTGACATGACTTAAAGGCAACTGGTTGAGCACTAGTAGTTGGTTCACTGCATGTTGGTTTTAAATCATATTGGGAATGACATTCAAAGTAAGAATATTTGGATCAAAGTATTTTATGGAAAAGATAGGGTGTCATTGCATGTCCATTTTCTCATCAATATGAATAGCCTCAATATACACTAAAGGCAACGTGTCAATATCTATATCTCTCTTCAAAAAGATGGATATCATTTGGTCTAAAACACTCTTGTATATTTCTAAGGCTAAGTCATCTACAGGTTTATATGGTGGGGATGTTAAGATGTACATATTTTCAAACCTAACATTGAATGTCCTAATTGGCTCCTTTGGGTTCTTTTTGAGGGTGGTAAACTATTAGTATATAATTCCCAAACTAACTACCCTTCCAAATTGGGTGATAAATGTATCATTAAACTAACCCCATCCTATGATGGAATCTTTGGGTAAGTTTAGGAACCAATCATAAGCTACATCCCTAGAGGTGAAGGGAAAAAGGTGACATACCATGTCCTCATAAATCATGTTGAACAAACTTAAAGGTGCCTTACATGACTTCACATTCTCTTTAGATATAACTCTCCTAGTAGGGATAAAGAGGGGCAAGTACTTTTATGGATTCCTAGGCAAATTGTACATAGGCCTAGGGACATTAATGGATGAGCTAGTTAACCATGCCATGATTGGATTTGGTATGAGGGGTTGAAATTTTTTTAGATGGTAGTTTCAAAGGAAGCTAAAGGGGTCTTGGGTTTATATTAGGACCTACTTCTTATCATAGGCAATGCCAGGTTTTAGGATGGGTAGTAAAGCATAAGGATATTTAAGGATGACCTACACAGAAGATAAATATTACAAAGACTAGTGAATATTTGACAAAAAAGCTTAGATAAAGAAACTTCATCTTGAACTTTTAGGATCTAAGCTATGAAACCTCAAATTTATCAACACATGCACAAATATTGTTAGTCTTACATGATAACCTACACATATAAATGTTAAACCAATAAATCTAAGCATTTATATGCCTTATTTAACAACCTAAGAGTATTTTAGTGTTATAATTCTTTATTTTATACAAAGTTTCACTTAACTCCAAATGAAATAGAGAAATTAAGATCTTAAACTCCTAGATCCAATATAAACAATGTGTTAGAGAATTATCTTTACATGGATACTCAAATTATTTAATAGATTTATACCAAACCTTACAAATATTATAAAAATTAACTTTAAGATGTATAAAGGATGGGGTATTTCACCTATCTTGACATGAATCTAAGCAAATGTCCACATTATTTTACCAAATTTGCATAAATGAACACTACTATTGATGAAATCTTTGAAAGAATGCAAATATTTATGTAAATAATGTAGATCCTTAGTGTTATTTAGAAATATTCTTATAATTTTATGTAATTAAGGATGTATATAACTAAGTACACTATAATTCCACAAAAATGCATGAAAATAGTTACATAAGCCCTCCTTCTAGGACAAGAAAATCTCCCTTGTTGATGCACTTTTAGTGCTCCATATGTCACTAGGGAACAAGGTGAAAGTAAGAAACTAAAATGAAATTCATAGAATGACTTGGGTATTGAGATATTTATATAAATTTTTCTTGGAATAACATAAACATTAGATATTTGATCACCGCTTCAAAGTCTACAAGCAAACCCTACTATAGGGACAACAGATGTTATGTAGTGACAGTTTCTAGCTAATATTTGTGAATTATCTTAAAGTTTTCTAATTATTGATCAAAATGTAAATGAAATATGGATATATACAACATGATTTAAGCTAAGGTGATTCATGGGTGGATCCTAGATAGATTAGGGTAGAGCAGAAAATAAATTTCACTTAAGATGAATGAATATGCCAATTCTACTAACTCATAAGACAAATTCATGAAACTAACATATACCATCCATAGTGTAATGATAAAAGATAAACAAATTTAGTTTGAGATTCAAGGGAAGGGAATTCATGTATATAAAAACATACTTTACATAAAGATAACTCACTCATAATAAATTGCACAATACATCTACTTGAAAATGAGAGAAAATGGAGCAAATATACTATCAAATTAGTCATCCTAGTGTTAAGATAAAACTAATATATGCATTTATAAAATGTAATTACTAGACTAATTTGTATAAAATAAAAAATTATACATCAAAATCTTGAGGAAAAACAACACAAAAACAAAAAATCAAGTGCTACAAACGATGTCACTAATTCTTTGGATCTCTTGTATTGATTCATGCAAATAATTGTTTCTAGTTTAAAAATGAGGGGAAGACCCCTATTTATAGGATTAAAAATTCCTAATTCATGTTCAAGTGGGCCCATAAGTGATTCCCAAATACAAATAAGTGGCTAGAATGTTTACATTTCAAAGGAATATTCTCAATTGATAATTACAAGATATAACTAAATATTACTAAGCACCTAGATGTGTCTGCTAGCTTGCTTGATTTTTATTCTAATTAATTTCCACCTCCTCCTTAGTCCTTAAATTAGCACATTACTATTAGTATTTATATATTTAAAAAAATTCCAAGATCATGTAATTGAATAAATCGGGTATGTCCTGGACTAGCTGGCCATGCTTTACAAGTATTGACCTAAGTACTTGTATTACATCTGCATTATGTAACCTATGATTGGAAAATGCCACACTATTTATGACCTTGATAATTATCTTGGCACTAGATAAATCCTTCTATAATTGTGCAATGAATACTTTCGTGTATTCCCTAAATTCTTGGTCCTTTATGAAGGAGTTATCTAGCTTGGTCACTCTAGTGATCATGGCATCTTTTAGTAAGTAGGTTATCTTAAATTTAATTATCTCAAATGATGTATTTTAATCCTTGAGTTGGTCTAACCATGTCCTAAAAATCCTCCTAATCATGAGGATGGTTTGTATAGGCACAATGTCTTCAAGCGATAACATATTCAGGTCAGGAAACGTATGGCTTCTTGCCACTCTTGCCAAGTTTGCTAACTTGGTGTCATAAAGGGATAGGCTTTGGTCAAGTTTAGTGACCCCTTTGACTTACTCTATACCATCCTCTTGAATTTTATTTATAAATTTGTATAGATTAAAGACATTGATTACACCATTGATTATTGAAATCAATGTGCATTTTGGCACCATGGATAATGTTTGATCTTTTAGCCTCTTCAATTCTTACTACATCCCTTTCATTTAGGCAATAGTTGACTCTACTTGTGCTTGTACTGAGGATATAAGATCCTCTACATACTCTTACACCTTTCCAAGTCTAACCCTCCTCTTATTTGTCAAAGTGAAGAGTGGATCTTCACTCTCATATATCATAACTGAGCCTAATTATGGTTTTTCAACCTGTCTCTGAATTACCCTCTTAAATTGTGCTAGTGGTGGGATCAAGCCTCATCCCATTTTAGGTTGGAGCTTGACTTGCCTAAATCCTCCATTGTTTTATTTGGGGTGGCTTTATCTACTAATTATGTGGGAGGTGGTTTTAATGGGAGTGCCTACGAAGAAAAAGAAGCTAGGGATATAATTGGAATATATAAATTGGTAGGATCTAATTGGCCAAGTGGATCAAACAAGGACTTGGTAGAGCCCATGTTGAGTATAAATGAGTGTAATGTTAAGGGCCCAATCACTTTGGCTACTACGGTTGGGTGAAGTGGCCTCTATCAAGTGAATGATTTTGGAATGGGTTTGAGTGGCTTGGTGGATGCAAGGGAGCCAAAGGCGAGTGCCACATTAATAGTGGTAGTTTGAGAAGGGGTAGAACTCATAGCTTGGTTAACACTAGTGCTTTCAGAGATCAGTGAAGGTAGAATGTTGGAAGTGTCATGGTAGATGAATTGGGGAATGATGCCTCTAAAGGAAGCAGTGATGGAGGATGTGAACATGGGAGTGTGAACAATAACATAAATAAGAGTAGTTTTAAATATACTAGTGACTAGAAAAGGAGACAATGGTGCATTACTTACAAAGGGAGATTGGGAGGTTGGTGTAGGGGATCCTACTCCTCCCATTATCATCTTTAGGGATCTCTTCCTTGTGTATAATTTCTTAAATACTCTCCTAGCTAGTGCCTTAGATTCCTTTCAATGAGATCTCAATTCCTTGATTCCCTTCCTCAAGATCAATGACATTAGGACTTTTTTGGCTAATATTTTCCATGGTAGTTTCCTCAATAGATACATCATCTATTGTAGGTTCTTGTGAGGGTCTATGATGGATGCCTAACTCTCCTTACTCAGAGCTTGGAGGCATGTCTTTCCCACTTGGATTAGTCTGTAGTGGGGGCCTGTAGGGTCTATTTATAATGAGAGGAATGTCATCATCTTCTTCTTATTATTTTTACTCATAATCCACATTGAACATGCTCCCATGAGTTGGTGGGAGGTGAGATTTTTCTATGTCTTCTTTCCTCTTTTCTTAGTTGATCCTTAGTTTAAGTAGTATATTATTCCTTGCAACATTTCTTAAGACTACCTCATCATTCATTGCATTGAGGTATATCCAATTGTGCACCTCATCTTGATGCTTGTATTCTAAATTTATAGCTCTTTTAAACTTGGTGATGTGTTTGGAAATGACTTGGTTTGGATCTCACATTCTATAGTCAACCTTGGGAAATAAGAATGAGTCCCTATGCCTCACTACGACTATTACATCTTGTCATTAATTTACCTTGGCTCTCCCTAACTAATAAGGAACTTTTTCGAGGATTGTATTCTTCTTCCTTTTTAAGAGGACATCAATTCCATGGAGCATTTTTTATGATATTTCCTCTTCTACCAAATTCATTAGCACATACCTTGGTAGCCTAAGGCGATTTACCATTACCCCTTCTACTCGAATGACTATACAATGGAGTAGATCTAGAAGCTACCTATGTGTTTCAATGCCTACTTAACTTCTAATGGAACTTTTTGAATTTTGTATTATGTGATTGACTTGTAGATAAAAATCCTCTGCTATTATCTTGATATTTCACCTATAGTGGTGGATGTCTAATGTAGAGAATGATTGAGGCACAACATTTTTCTTCTCAAGGGACAAAGTATTTGTACCCAATTGTGTAATTGTCCAAATGAAATCCAACATATATCTCATCATATATAATGGAGCTCCATTTCTACATGTGTCATTCATAACAATTACCAAATTATCACTAGTAATATATCTAAGTAGGGGAATATGTTGATCCTCTAGAATGAGTTACAATAGTGGGATAGTCCTTATGTATACATATCCAATATGCACATTACCAATACCCGATATAGTAAGGTTAGGATAATCCTTACTCCTTTCCTAAACTTTTGGATAGGTAGATCCCCCTATTCATTCATGTAGATAATCCCCTTTGATTTATTTACCCATGAGGCCAATAATTTGTTTAAATATTCCATCTCATACCATTTTTAGGTCATAATATTTTTTGAAACTAGGCCCAACAATGTAGGCAATTTGGATCCCTTGGTTTAGGGATTTAATAAACCCATATTCACATTTTTGCATCCAAAAGATGCCATATACTAGGTCAACACATGATATGACCTCTAGTTTTTTTATGGCGTTATGTGAACTGACATCTTAGATTACTTGGATTTTAGAGGTGAGCTGAATGAGATGGGGCATGGTCTCAAAATCATCAAGATCACTAGCTTCCTTAACATTGTAATATAAAATTCTATAATTCTTGTTTTCTATGTTTATGGCCTCAGGGAGGAACTATGTGTCCTTAAAAATTATTGAATTGCCATATTGAAATAAGAAATCATCATTTTTGAATGAAATGCCCTTACTAGAAGTGGAAAGTCATGCCTATGCCAATTTTTTAGTCTCTTGGGTATAAATTGACATCTTTTATATTTTTTTACAGCTTTAGAGATCTAAAAATGGTGACATGGATGAAATCCATGAAGAGATCAATCTTGGTTGAACTTTAAGAACATAAATAGTAGAGAGAGCAACTGTTTAGAAATTCAAATGTAAGTGTAGGTAATAATGATCAAGTTGAGTAGCCTTTTCAAGATTTCCCTAATTATTGTAAATTTGGATGGAGATTATGGTTCATGCTACATTAATGGTAAGCTCATCAAATTTACATTAAAATTTATCACTTATTTGCCTTTGATTCACCATCAAGTTTTAGATTTGAAGCTAAAATTTGACACCCAATGACATGTGGTATGCCACCTTGGATCTAACTAGGCACTCATGTGACCCAAATGTGAGTAATCTTCTAAGTTAGATAAAATTTAGACACATGACATTTTTTATTTTCTCTTAAGCTCACTTGGTGCAGCTTAATGTGGTAACTCATTTGTTTCCTACCACATGGCATTCCCCTATTTGTGGTGAGCTCTTAGGTGGTGCCCTTTTGTTTTGTTTGGTTATGGGAGTGTCATGTGTTACTTTCATAATAAATCAAGGCTTCTTACTTTTTAGGTAGTTCCCTCATGGGCCATCACAACCTTGCTTTTATAGGCGTCACCTTTGAAAGGACTCTGGGCAGTTGTCAACAACTTTGTGTTAAACATGTGGCTTAGGTGGACCCATGTGTCAATGTTGAAGATGATCTGGTTAATCTAAGGATGAAGCTTCATGAGATGACATGCGACATCATCTCTTAGGTCTAATGGGGACACACATTGCTTTAGTGGACCTTCTAAGGTGATAAAGTAGTTCTTTATATAGAAGTAGTGTGGGCATGATAAGTGTCATCATTAAATAGGTTAGATGGGGACACAAGTCATTATCATGAGCTTATCTTCATTATTATATCACTTTTCATTCTTAAAAGGGGCTTGGATAGCTAGATACCATCAAGACTTGATCAGATGGCTCAGGTGCATCGATGTGTTCATTCAATGGGATTTTATGAAATTTGGATTGGATGTGATATGATGTTGATATACATAAATCTTGGATGAGACTAAAGTAAACATGCATCACTTTAGAAGGTTGATTAGGTTTGGTGGCATCTCATGGGCCTTTAAGATCATCATATGACACATGGTGACTTGGATTGAATGGGCTTGCTTAGATGGGCTAGGATATTGACATGTATCCTATGGATTTTAATTCAAATGGCTAACTCCTTCACAAGCCCTTAAGATGGTGCCACGTGGTTCATGAGCTTCATATATTCATTCCAAGTGTCATGCATGGAGTGATGAAACATTGAGGCATTGTGAAGGCTGGCCAGGTGGACATATATCCTCTTTAGGTCATAATCTTAAATTTAATGTCTTATAAGACATCTCAAACTACTACTTTAACTTTGACATCTTACAATGTCATGTAAGAAGTTAAGTTAGACTTTAGGAAACATCAAATGCCCATCATAAGCAAAATGAATCTAATTTAAAGTAAAAATATGTAAGTAAATTATTTAAATATAATGTAAGGTAAGTCTATTAGGATTTGGGTAAGTCTATTGTGTTCATGCCTATAGAGAGGATTACATAACATCATAATTCAAACATTAGTCTAATAAATCAATGTAAGAATGCATAAGAACAAACCAAATTAAGCCTATCTATTCATGTGAGAATTATTAAGGATGGAAAGAGATATATGAAAGAAAGAAACACCATATTAACTTCCCAAATGTATTTACCATACCAATGAGGTTTAAAATAATGTTCTCCCTTGATCAAGAGCTCTTGTCATCAACAATAATGGTGGCCAACTCCTCCAATGTCTCAAGAACTCTCCACAAAACCTAAGCTCATGAATTGGAATCACTAAACTTGTCTATCATTGAAGCTTGTAACTAAAATAAATGGTTAAATGGAAAGGATTGTGAAGATAATTAAACATAATAACTTTTCACACATCAATCTTGAAAATGATGTTCATGGCCTTACTTATAGATTTTCAAGATTGCTCATAATCAACCTAAACCATCCTCTTGAGATGAAGATGTGTGGTTGAGGATTAAATCAATATTTGGAATTAAATCCATAATTATCCTCATCATGAATTTGGAAAAAAGGTCATTGAAGGCATGGAGGGTCATTATGAGGCATGGGATACCCATAATGTTGATATTTGTGGCATTTATGGCCTAGGGATGTCTTCCCAAGAAATGAAGTCACCTAATGATGTAGTTAATAGAAATCAATTTACAAAAATAAATATTTAACAAATTTCATAGAAAATACACTTAAGCTCTTGATTTGGATTAATTAACCTTAAAAAAGGTTAATCAACATTTGTGTAATTATTTAGAAATTGGCCCTCAATTAATCAAAATGGTCAAAAAGGCATATTACTAGGTCATAATTTAACTCGAGAAGAATTGGAATATGATGTTAGATACACTAGAATTATATTACCATTTAGGGTGTTTCTAACACAAAATAACAAAGGTATGTGATGTGTACCAATGAATTAGAAGAACAGAGTGATCCGAAGCACAAAAAGGCAAAATCCTCATTTTGACTTGAAATGAATTGATCAAAGTTAGAAAACCCATAAATTACATTACCCCATTTAGGGATAATTTGACCTATATTGGCACTTATAAATGACAATTTTTAACCATTTAGGCTATTTTATGGATTTTATCCTAAAATGTGCATTTGAGTGCAATTTGAGTAAGATTGACAATTTCAATACAAAAGGTGTTAGGAATTGGATGTCTATATTTTACCCATATTTGAGAAGGTATAGCAAGACATTCAAGTGAAGCAACATCTTTTCAAAGAAAAGAGTTGTCAAGAACAAATTGGAACAGACCCATGATGCCCCCTCGAGAGGACATACTAGTATGAAAGAGAAGGATGGACTCTGTAAAAGACAAAGAGTGTGAGAGATTAACCCATGGAATAGATCACATCAAAACAAGTTAATAATTGCACATGTGATTACCATCAGTGATCAAAATATAATTAGGGGTATAATAGGCCCTATTAGATGGGGGAATGGGAAATATACAATCTATAAATGTAAGGGATACACTTTAAACATACCTAATTTGAGAGTATAAGTTGTGTACTTATGACTTTGATAAATCTTGAGACAAGTTACACACTAAAATATTGCCATAATGGGCATTAGTGTGGAGATCTTGGAATTATAGGAAAAGAGAGAATGTTTTTCTTTAAGAAAGGAAGCATGACTAGAATGGGGTCTCCAAAGAGAAGATAATAAAAAGTGCCCCAATAGGGCATATTTGATCATGATAAAATAGTTTTACCCTAGTAGGGATAATTTTTATAATTGATAAATAATAAATAATGGTTTTCCCCTATAGGGATGATTTGATTCATATGTTGTGTCCCTGTATGTGTAATTGGCACGAAAAAATGCTCAAGGATATAACCCAAAATATAGGTTAAAGAAAGAAAGCACAAATGTTCATGTGATGGTGTAATGGCTTAGAAATCCACATAAAACCAAGCATATGAGAATTCATAAAGTGATGAAAGAGATGAAAAGAAGAACGAAAGATATCTGAGATGACTCCAAATGCAATAGACAAGTGGATGTTGCCTACATAGTTACATAGACTCATGTTCTAACTTGAACTTTAGGATAATGTAGCTCACCCAAGTTTGGGAGAGAAAGGAATGAGCAATGATAAAAACTAACCAAGAATTGATTATAATCACAATATATTCAAAGATATGCACATCTAAGCATAGAGTTGAGGTACTAAAATGCATGATATCTAGATGCCTAATTCCATATCATGATCCTAGATTATGCAAAGTGTTCTTGAAAACTATTCATCAGAGTTGATGTTAATGTTAAGACATTGAAAGTTGAGCACAAAGTGCTTGCTATAGCAAAAGAAATTAGGCATCATAATTATAACTTAGAATGTCATAACATTCTAATTATGTTGAGTTGGTTCAAATGTGAATACCTATAACTATGAATAATGGTAAAACAATAACCCAAACCAGATTTACAACTATTTACATTTAAAGAAAAAAGAAAATAAATATAAAAATAAAAACAAGACATCTTAACAACATGAGATCAAGATCTGAATAATCAAGATCTATGTGGACCATCAAGATGTACCTAGAAAATAAAATAAAGAAGTAAGACCAAATAGGTAAACAAAAGACTAGCATGACAAACAATAACCAAATAAACACACACAAAATGTTTTTGAGTTTTTGAATGTTTTACAAATGTTTTTGTAATTTTCTAAGTATCTCAACTCGATTGAGGATTAAGAGATACAGAATGGTCTAGCTCATGAAATGATGAGAGTGTTCTAAATTAAAATTCTCACAATATAGCCATTGTGTATGATAAAAGGGACTAAGTTGACCTTGACATTAATTGAGCATAACCTATATAACCCCAAAATAATCCAAAGTCATAGTAATTCTGCCCATATAATAGTCAATGAAAAATCAACTAGGTCACAAAATGTTCACAAACAAAAGTGAATGACAAGACAAATGATAATAGTAATGACCAAATGATGTGGCAATACATGATAAAAAGGTGTTGTACCTAATTTTCCCATAGGAAGTTATAATTAGGAAATAACCTCATAATTTTGTTTTGCCCAAAGCTAGTTATAATCAGGGGTACTAAAACAATACTAATTTGCCCATAGGTAGTTATAATCAATGATACCAAATAAGATAATTAATGAAAGATAAATTTCTAGATCAAATGTCATACTACATCCAAAGACTATCATTAAAAATAAAATTGTTGAAACTAGATCGGTATCCCCCCACTAAAAGTGTAGGATGAACCAAAGGAACCAAGATCAAAATGGGATTTGTAAGATAAATTAAAAACCTTGGTCAATAGTAAATAAATGCTATAATAAAAATGATATAATGAAATAATTAGAATAAAATGGTTATAGTGGCAACATAGTTACCCACAAGTGATGATTGGCTTAAATTACTTGCAAAACAATGAGAACGTAGGCTTTGGTTGCTCACAAAATGGTGAGAGCATTCAAACTTAAAAGAATTGCTCATAAAATAGTGAGAGCATAAACAAGGTGAGTAAGCCAACCTCAAAAGAAGTTGAGCACTACCTACATAGTCCCAAAGGACCTCAATTCAATGTAGTTCAAACAACATGGTAAATGGAAGACAATGGTATAATAATGCTTATAATAAAATGGTATATGGGGTTGCCCCCAAGAGATGAGGCATGGTAATGGAAAATGGTAATTGGAAAACTAAAAAATGGGTCTATTAATTTGACTGACATGGAGATGCATGTCCTAGTCAATATGTGAGACAACAAAGATGATTAGTTAAAATGTTTCTTACTAATTCCCTTTCAAAAAAGTTGTTCTATCAAGAACCTGTTGCCAATATGGATCTCAATAATGTTGTTGTGATCTGCATTAGAAATTAATTCTATGTCCTTCAAATGTTGTGACAAGATATCCTTATAACCTTGACAAAGGAAAGTGCTACCAGTGATAAATAATATAAATGGGTGGGTGATAATGGAATGTATAATGAATGGGAAACAAATAAAGATCAAGACTTTAAGTCACACGTAATGTTATTGATGCTAGATTTGACATAGACTTGGTTATGGTAGGTCTAAATAACTCTAAAGATGCTCTCGATAGGACCTCCAGATTGTTTTGTTGCTTGATCTTTATAGTAGCTACCATTTGATTATGTTGTATATTGGAATCTATTTTGATTTGATCTTTGATAATATCTTCAGTAGGCCATGAAGGACTAATGTTCTCAGCTATTAGTTGTTCAATGAGTTTTTCACCAATGAAGTTATCTTGATTGTTCCACAATGCCTTTGAGAAGGTTTCACTAAGAAACATTGAATTTTGAATTTGATTGTCTTCTAGCACCTTCAAAAAGGTTTCACTAAAAGATGTTGAGTTTGTTCTTTGATTATCCCTTAGCGCCTCTAAAAAGGTTTCACTAGGATATTTTTCTTCTTCCTCATGAATTTGGTATTGACCCCACTAACATTCTACAAATGATATGTCACCATGGATGTAGTTCAATAAAGTGTGATTCTTTCAATCCAAATCAATGTTTTTGGGAGGTGGAATGTCAATATAATGGCTATGTTAGGTGGTAATAATGGGATGGTGAAAGTTATCAAAATCCTTGTATAATACACTAGGAGAACTTATGTTAATTTTGAAGTAACTATCCTCAAAAACCATAGAAGGATCACAAATATAATCAAATTGATCTACAAGGCAATTGAAACCAATGTTGTAATAAACAATACTATAATCTATTTTTGAATCTAATTCTAAAGTAAGGGACTCTAAATCTAATGTCATAACCTATGTTGATTCTATTTCTGATACTAAATCTAATGTCAGTTCAAAAATAAAACTTGACTCTAATTCTAATTCTTCATCTAATATGGTTTTTTTGATAATGTTCTATCAATTTCTAAATGTTTGATAAGTAATGGCCTGTGATGGCCTAATGGGATCAATAAAAATTGATTCATCTTGGAAGGGTTCAACATAGACTAGCTTGTCTAAGTGAATCACCTCAAAGAGAGGGTACTACTCAAGGGATGTCCTGACAAAATCATGTCTGTCAAAGTGAGACTCCTCAACAAGTGGGAAAATATCAAGAGACAACTCTATTGAGATTGGCTTGTCAAGGAGATGATGCTCCTTAAAGATAGGTTAGCATATGAATTAATAACTTATCATAGGTTGATTTATCACAAATAGAAGTTTCAACAATAATATTTTTGTTTTGGTTCACAATCATTTGCAAAATATCAATTTTGAACACATTTTGATAATCATAAGATGGCTCTTGAAGAAGTAATGGTTATTGTTTTGGCTCAAAGATCAGTAAAGAATTTTTAAAGTGGGGAATGTTTGGTTTAATGGGAATAATGGTTTGTGGTTCAATAATGGAATCTACAAAAATTAGATAATTGAAGAAGGGATCAAACACAACCGGTTCATAAAATGAAGGTTCTTCAATAATAGGTTCATAAAAAATTGGTGATGGGCCAAGAATGATAATGACTGGATGATTATTGGTTTGGTTTATTATACGAACCAAAGGAGGAATTCCTAAAATGGTAATGATTGGATGATTCTTAGTTTGGTTTCTCATGTAAACTAAATGTGGAGGTCATAAAATTGTAATGATTAGATGCTTCATAGTTTCGTTGCTTGTACGAACCAAAGGAGGAGGTCCTAAAATGGTAAAAATTGGATTATTCTTAGTTTGGTTGCTTGTGAGAACCAAAATAAGAGCTAATAATATGGTTATATTGGCATGTTATGGAGCTTTATTACTCATACAAGCCAAAGCATCTAATTCTCCCTGATAAACCCATTTATTCCATTCTTGAGTTGGATCATAAGTTGGGGTTTGAGTTGGATTTTGATTGTGTTACCATGACTAATTTTTGTGAGGTGGATAGAAATTTGTCTCACAAACCATATTATCACCATATGGGTCTTGACTAAAGTCATAAAAGTCTATTTGTGTCACCATTCTATCATTATTTGGATTATCTATGACTCCACCATAAGTGTAACTAGATATATCTGCATTTATTGAAGAAAAATCTAAGAACAAAAGGATTAGAGTTTTGTAATCTCTAAAAAGTGATGCTAAACAAAATACAAAGGTTCAACCTTGGTCCAAAGGGTGAAACTGTATCTTCAAAATGGTTTGTGATAAGTTTTGGCCAAAAACAACTTAACATCAAATATCTAATGCCAAAGGATTTTGAAGAAAGGTTGAGTTCTATCAAATAAAGGCACAAACAATGATGAAGATAGGAATTTTAAAAAACAAACAATCAATAATGTTCAAAATTGGGTAACCATTTAACCGAAGTTATGCAACCCAAAATAAAAACAATCAATGTTTGGATCCAAATTTGACAAGGTTAATTGAAAATGCAATGTTGAAGACTAGGATTGGAATGAATAAGCTAGATAAAAGGAGCAACATGACGACACATAAATTAGGTCCAAATGGTACTTGGCTTGTTACAAAAATGTCTATTCCTTTTTTCAACCACTACATCATACTTTTCGCTCAGTGTATTGTAATGTCCAATGTATAGATACATTATGTGTGTTACTCCATCACTAAAAGGTGGTTTATAGGCTCAAACCTATTATCTTAGTGGGAGTGGATAAAGTTAGTCTTAGGAGGTGAAACCCCAAGTTAAAGCTTCCCTAAAGAACTCGTGGGAGGCAATGAAGTACCTCTCACAAGCCAACATGGAATGAAATAAAATACATAAGAGAAAGACTTTAGGATCATTTTCAATATCACCCAAACTATTACATGTTTTTGGGGAGTGCTTTAGATGACATTATTTCTAAACTTTAGACTAGGATTTTTGTCATAAGGACAGGTGTTTTTTATTCCAAAAGTTCCCTAAATGGAACAGATGAAAGAGCATACATGCAACATCCCTCTTTTTACCAATAAATTAATTAATCACTTATTATATACAAACTTAACAAATGAGTTCAATTTTAAGCACCAAATAAGAGATTACGTGATTTTCTTTTTGGACCTTGTCCTTAATTTCTAAAATAGTAAAAGATTACACAAAAAGGCCACATGAGATGTAAGTTCATTTTAAGCCCAAATTGAAGATTCAAGACTTAACCTAGATTTATGATTAAAACACCGAATTTAAAATGTTTCAAGAGTTATGATGTGTTTTAAGCACTAAATGAAATGTATCTAAAACTTAACTAAATCTTAGGTTCATTTTAAGCACTAATTAAAATGTGTGAAATTTTTAATTTTAAAACCAAATGAAAGTGTGTTTGGTTAGTCAAAAGCATTCAAAACAACTTCCAAACTATTCCCTTGAACTACAAATACACAATTACAAGGGCCTCTTTTGAAGCACATAATAGTTTGAGTAAATGACATTAAGAATTTTGCTCTTGAGTTAACATTCAAGTTTGGTTGACAGTTGAGTTGGATTAGACATGTGAGTTGGGTTGACAGGTGAGTCAAGTTAATAGGTGAGTTGGGTTGATAGGTGAGTTGGGTTAATAGGAGACTTGGGTTGATAGGTGAGTTAGGTTGATAGGTGAGTTGCATTGATAGGCAAGTTAGGTTGACAGGTGAGTAAGGTTAGATAGGTGAGTCAAGGAAAAATAGAGGTGAGTCAGGTTGAGCCAGAGTTGAGTCAGGCTAAACTAAAGCTAAGTCAGGGTAAACTAGAGATGAGTCAAGATGAACAAGAGCTGAGTCAAGGTGATCCAGAGCTAAGTTGCCATGATCCAAAATGGAGTTGGGCCAAACCAGAGCTGAGTTAGGTAGAACCAAAGCTGAGTTAGACCAAACCAGAGCTGAGTTAGGATGAACCAGAGCTGAGTCATGACAATCCAAAGTTGAGTCAGGATGATCTAGAATTCAGTTGGGATGATCCAGAGTCGAGTCAGGATGAGTAGATAGTCCTAAGAATAAAATTATGGTTTATAAAAATGGATTTACTTAAATATTTTCTTATTCACTTCCATACTCTAAGATCCTACATGAAAATGGTTATTAGGTTGTTTGTAGAGGATTTATGAACAAATTTATGGGTTGTGGTCCCACTGAGTATGCCAAACTGTAGAGAAGATTACACAACATGATTAATCAAACATTAGTCCATTAAATCAAAGGAAGAATTCATAAGAATAAACCAAATTAATCTTATCTATTCATATGAGAATTATAAAGGATATCAAGAGACATATGAAAGAAAGCAACACCATATTACCTTATCAAATGGATTCACCATACTAATGAGGCTTAAAATCATGTTCTCCCTTTATCAAGATCTCTTGTCTTCAATAAAAATGGTGGTCAACTCCTCCAATGTCTCAAGAAATCTCCATAAAACCTAGGCTCATGATTTGGAATCACTGAATTAGCCTATCAATGAATCTTGTAACTAAAATCAAAGGTCAAATGCAAAGGATTATGAAGATAATTAAGCATAACAATTTTGCACAAATCAAGCTTAAAAATGATGTTTATGGCCTCTATATTTATAGATTTTAAAGATTTCTCAAAATCAACCTGAATCATCCATCTTGAGATAAAGATGTGTGGTTGAGGATTAATTCAATATTTGGAATTAAATCCATAATTATTCTCATCATGACTTTAGAAAAAGGGGCATTGAAGAGGCATGAAGGGTCATTATGAGGCATGGGAGACCCAAAATCTTGATATTTATGGCATTTATGGCCTAGGGATGTCTTCCCAATAAATGATGTTACCTGATGATGAAATTAATAGAAATTAATTTCTAAAAATAAATATTCAACTCTCATGGAAAATCCACTTAAGCTCTTTATTTGGATTAATTTCGCTTTAAACAAGGTTAATCAAAATTTGTGCAATTATTTGGAAATTGGCCCCTAATTAATTAAAATGGTTAGGAAGTCATATTATTGAATTGTAATTTGACTCGAGAAGAATTGGAAGGTGATGTTGCATGCATTAGAACCATATTCCCATTTAGGATGTTTCCAATATAAAATAACAAATGTACATGACATGTACCAATGAATTAGAAGAAAAGAGTGATCTAGAGCACAAAAAAGTGAAATCATCATCTTGAGTCGAAATGAATTGATCAAAGTTAGCTGGCCCATAAATTGCATTGCCCCATTTAGGGATAATTTGACCTAAATTGACACTTGTAAATAAAAAGTTTGAACCATTTAGGGTATTTTATGGATTTTAGCCTAAAATCTGCATTTGATTGCAATTTAAGTAAGATTTACAATTTCAACACAAAAGGTGTTAGGAATTGGATGTTTATAATGCCCATTTGAAAACTAGTTAGAACACTTTTGACAAAGGCTTGTATACACACCTCAAATCATTTCATGGTTAATAATTCATCATTTTGAAAGTAACTTTAAGAAACTTGCAATAACTCAAATGTTTCTAAAGGTTAATTTGTATTTTAAAATGAATCTCTAACCAAGAAATTGCTAAGAAATATTAAATTAGTCTTTTACGTGGACAAATAACTCAGCAAGCTTGGAATTTTAGGCATTTTTGAAAAATGAAAATAAGAGGGTTCTGATTCTAGCAATAGGGGGTAGTTTAGAATTAATGGGTTCCTTACAATCTCATAAAAAAAGTATGAATAGGGAAGCCACCTCCTCCCATGAGAAAGCATTCAAGAACAATGTGAATGTGAGAGGAAGGGGAAGATGATCAAAGAATAGAGGAAGAGGAAGAAATTTCAAGAGTCAATAAGGTGGAAGGCATATCCATCAAGTGTAACATTGAAGAGGAAGAGGAAGAAGTAGAAACACATTTAGAGGAGGATCTACACAAAGGTATGATAAGTCTAACATCAAATGATATTATTGAAAAATGTATGGACATTATGATAACGAGTTTATAAAGAATGAGCATAATATGAATAGGCATAATTCAAATTTGTCTAAAACACAAGAGGATGAACCTAATGGGAATGAAAAAGCTGGAAACGTGTTCATAAAATCCAACATTGTAGAGTAAAGTGGTAATGAGGCATGGTACTTGGATAGTGGTTGTAGTAAACACATGAGTTGGAACAAAGATATGTTTAACCACATTGATGAGTTAATTAAATCAGAGGTAAAGATGGGAAATAATGAAAAGGTTTCCATCATGGACATAGGTAACATATCTATTCACACCAAGCAGGGTGACAAAAGGAAAACTCAAGATGTTTACTCTATGCCCGAGTTGAAGCATAACCTTATTAGCATTGGGAAGGTCATCAAAAATGGGAACAAGGTTAGATTTGAGAATGGAAAATACATCATTTTTTATATTAATGGTTGTAATTACCATATTTTAGTAGCCAAGATGACATTCAATTGGATGTTTCCATTGAAAATGTAATGTGAGATTGTAGTGGCTTTTTAAAATATGATAGTATATGAGTCTACACTTTCACATCTAAGGTATGTACATTTGAGATTTTTAGGGATGAA
The DNA here is from genome assembly GCA_037957365.1 of Torreya grandis. NCBI lineage: Eukaryota > Viridiplantae > Streptophyta > Pinopsida > Cupressales > Taxaceae > Torreya > Torreya grandis. Next base: position 521,879 of record JARHVA010006025.1, read on the forward strand.
CCTTATTCATAAGATGTAAATGGTGAGAGGTCTTTCCCTTATATAATATCCAAACAAAATCTATGAAGGATGCATATTGGGGAAGCAACATAGGAGTGTATTTTCCATGGGTAAAACATGGAGAGATAGAGCTCCTTTAGAGATGATCCATTTAGAATTGTGTGGTCTAATGAAGACCCCCTCCCTATATAAGAATGTCTAATTCATTACATTCATAAATGATTTTAGCTAGAAGATATGGATGTATTTCTTGATGAAAAAATTAGATGCATTTAAGACATTCAAGCAATTCAAGGCCATGGTGGAGAAGCAAAGTCGCTAATACATCAAAATTTTGAGGTTGGATATAGGGGGAGAGTATATCTATAATGATTTCATGAATTTATAAAAGTATGATGGCATCAAGAATACATTTATATTTAGGTATACACTACAACAAAATGGTGTGGCTGAGAAGAAGAATAGGACCATTCAAGATATGTCAAGGAGAATGATAAAGGAAAATGGATTGCCTAATGATTTTTGGGTTGAGGATATAGCAAAATTTGTATACTTGTTGAATATTTATCAAATGAATAGGATTAAGGATATGATCCCTCAAGAATTATTGAGTAGCTAAAATCCAAGTGTTGAATAGCTAAGGGTGTTTAGTTGTGTGTCATACACTCATGTGCCCAAGAAAATAAAGACAAAATGGGATGAAAAAGGTGAGAAATGAGTTTTCATATGTTATAGTGATCAATAAAAGGCTTATATATTGTACAATCACATCACCAAATAACTCATAATGAGTTGGTATTTTCAATTCATTGAGCATGAAGCTTGGGAAGAGATACAAGTGTAAACAAGGACTAGTGGACCCTTTATTGAAACTAAAATAGTATGTGGTAAATCCACCAATGCATTAAGTCAGATCCCTATTTCACAAAGGTCTGATTTATATATTTTTAGTGTCTATCAAGGAGGTCAAAGAGTTGTTCATGTGTCAACATTGTCCTCCTACAACTCAAGTTAATGCCTAACAAGGATAAGAAGCTTTCAAAAAGTCCATGAGGAGTCAAGGTATGAGAAAAATGAAGATGGAACTATGAATTATGCTTTATTTTTATCAATTGATCCTATCTACTTTGAATAAGAAATCAAGGACAACAAGTGGTATGAAGCAATGGATGAGGAGATGCATGCCATATGGATAAACCAGACTTGGGAGTTAGTTGATCTACCAAAAGAAAAAGAGATCATACAGGTTAAATGGGTGTACAAGACAAAAACCACTCTCGTAGGCAAGATATAGAGGCATAAGGCAAGATTAGTGGTGAAGGGATACAAGCAAAGGCCTGGATATGACTACAATTAGATATTTTCACCTGAAGCAAGGCTAGAAATGGTAAGGAAAATCATATTCATTTGATATTCAACATGTGGAAGGTGCATCAAATGGATGTCAAGTTAGCCTTAATTAATGATATAATTGAAAAAGAGGTGTATGTGGGATAACACCTAGATATGAGATTCTTTAGCATGAGAACAAAGTATATAGGCTAAAAAAGGCATTGTATTGGCTCAAGCAAGCCCCAAGGGCATGGTAGAGCCATATAAATTCATACTTGTTAAGAAACATCTTTAGTAAAAGTGTTAGTGATCCCACATTCTAAATCAAAGTGAGCAAAGGTGATATTTTCATTTTAGTTTTGTATGTGGATGATCTAATATTCACCAAAAATGCAAATTAGTCAATATAAGAATTTGAAATAGACATACAGAAGGAGTTTGAAATGACTTATTTAGGCTTCTTGAAGTAATTTCATGGGATAAAATTCAATCAAATGGATGAAGGGATATTCACATGCTAATATAAGTATACAAAGGAAATTTTGAAAGGTTTATGATGCTAGACAAAAAACCAATATCTACACCACCTAAGATAAGATTGAAGTTGTGCAAGGATGAATCACCATCAATGTAGACCCCACATGGTACAAGAAATTAGTGGGAAGCTTAATTTATTTGACTAAAACTAGGATAGACATCATGTATGCAATCATCCTCATATCTAGATTCATGGATATGATAAAGGAGACACATTGACAAGCAAGCAAGAGGACATTAATATATGTGAATTGTTGTTCCCAAAATCCACCACTTGATTTTTTGGACAACATACTAACCATTTTGGTCTTGCAGACCAAAACTCTCTCATTTCTTTCTCAAAATTATTTTGAGTAGTTAAGTTTTTCAAATATTCAAGCCTTTTCAGCTAAGGAAGTCGTAGGTTCAATAGGCAAGCTCTCTCAAAGGGATGTTTAAAACACTTAAGGCATTTCCTTAGTGTTTTGAGGATGGTTCAATGCCAAAGTTCAATCAAAATACTTAACGATAGGCTTCAAACAATTAGAATGAACCACTTTGAACCATTGAACCATTGAACCCCACCTTTGCAAGGTTCAAAGGTTCAAAGAGTTTGAAGGGTCAAAGACTTTGGCAGACTTAAAGAAAAGAAGATTTTAAAGAGTGAAAGTTGAACTATTGAACCTTGAACCAAAATGGTTCAATGAGTTCAATGAGTTCGATGGACTTAGAAAATGAAAGGATCCAAAGAGTTCGAAATAGTAAAGAATTCAAAGAAATAATATTGAACCGTTGAACCATTGAACCTTGAAATAAAATGGTTCAAAGGTTCAAAGAGTTCCATAAGTTAAAAAGACTTAGAGAATAAAAGGATTCAAAGAGTTAAGATTGAATCGTTGAACCATTGAACCTTGAACTTTGAAAGGTTCAAAGGTTCAAAGGGTTCAAAGAGTTCAAAGTTTGAACAAAAGCTTCAAGCAAATGGATGAAGCGGAAGATTCTAGAAAGAAGTTCAACCAAATGGTTCAATCGAAGAAGAAGAAAGAAAGTGAACGCGGCCCATCACAAAACATTGAACCATTGAACCTTTGACCTAAAGAGTTCAAGGTTCAAAGGTTTAAAGTGGTTCAAGTGACTGATGACATCCCCACATATGTTAAATTTAGGGTTATGGAATAACCATTGATTTTCAAATACCTGAGAACAAACTTAGTGAACAGCCAAGAAATGAGCTGAAGAAGCTAGTTGAAAGTGAGAAGATAGCACCAAGAGCTTAGATCACTAGGAAGAGACAAAATGTGGCAAGGAAAGAGAGAATGACTAAAAAAAATTTAGAAATATCTATAGGAGAGTTATTTCTAGTAGGTGGAATAGTCCACCAGGTAGACATCAGATAACATACGCATTCAAAGGTGTGGCCTATTTTTTTGCATTAAGTAAAGGTGAATAGACAGCCGTGTAAGTGTCATAAAGAAGACTAGACAACCCATGATTAGGAGGAGACATTTGAGATGATTCATAATTCTAAATTCAAGGCTGATGACCTGTTCAAGCATGGCCCTTTCATAGATATTTAATGCATTTAATTCAACATGGGCCATTTTCATGAAAACAAGCACCCAAGTCTTTTTGGTGAGGCTATATATTGTAATCTCTCATTTTTTATAGGGGAGATCTCTCTATTATCAAAAGTGAAGCTCTACCCAAATTGAAAGGCAATCCTAAGACTTTGAGCTCAGACTTTGTGTTGGAATAAGCTTGTGTCATCTAGGAAATTGTTCTTATGTCTGTTTCCTAAATACAGTCTTGTCCATTTAATCAAATAAGTAGAACTAGTGGAAGTAAGTTGGAATATGTCCTGAAGCTGACTGTGAGAGACTTTGTGCTACCATAAGTGTCTTCAATCTATGTTTTGTGTAAAGGATACTAGAGAGACTTTGAGCTCTCTTTGTCCTTCGTAATCCTTTACTCTATTGTAGTTGAAGTGGAGACTTTGGGCTATGCTTCAAACTAATGTGTTCCTTTGCCTTAATCAATGGGAGGAACAATGAAAGACTTTATGCTTTCATGAGTTTCTTGTGGTTTCTGTTACTGCCCAAGAAGGATCCTGCTATTGGCTAAATATCACTTCTAAAAGAAGAGAAGTGCCTTCAGTAATTACACCAAAATTTTCGTCTATTCTGTGAACATCATCTAAAAAAAAGAGAGATGGATAGTATGATTTCACCTCTGTGTGTATTTTCAGCATATATATATATATATGAGATGGATGGTATGATTTCACCCTGGCTATGGTCACCACACCCATTTTGATGCATAAATCTCCTTATGTTGTGGTTGATGTAACCATTTTTTTGTTAGTCAACTAGTGAGAAAATACTCACCCAATAGTTTTTGGCGACTCTGCTATGGAAGAACAAGTAGCTTGAAGCCTCGAGCTTCAAATTTAAGCAATTCTAGTTCTTTTCCATTTTCATTTTACACTCTGGTAGATCCACCGTACATGCAAAGCCAGAGAGCTCAAGGTATTGTTGACCCTATATTTGAGTTGGTGTAGCTAAGTAATTTTGATCTTTTTCCTTCACCATCTCACCCTCAATGAACTAAGAGTTTTCCTCCTACAAACATCAGGTCCCTAATACCAGGCAAAGCTACTCTTTCCTCTACTAATAGAGCTTTGTCCATACATATTCCACAAAGATTTATTATCCTTCCTTTTAATAGCCACATCATGGTAGCTCAAGGCCCTTGGGGTAATACTTTTGGTCTTCTGAATCTAACTCCACCTCTACATGAGCTACCCCATAGCTCAAGAAAAAAAATTCCCAAGTTATATGGTGATGGGAAGGTTCATCCTAATGAACATATTGCAGCCTTTTGCATAGCTTGTGGTGTGATAGGCATTGAATATGAAGACATTGCAGTCAGACTGTTTGTGGAAACATTGTAAGGCACTGCTACAGACTAGTTTTATCATCTACAAGCACAAATAGTGACTGAATGGAACACTCTCAAAGCCAAATTTAAGGCCAAGTTCAAACTTGTAGAAGATGCACATGCCCTATTAGCTCAACTTACATAAATGAAGAAGGAGCCTCATGAACCCATGAGATACTTCATTGCTAAATTTGACAAGCTGAGGAATAGGATTCCTACAATTGCTCAGCCGACACCTGAGAATCTCAAATGCTTCTTCATCGATTTTTAGCTTTCTAAAGTGAGTTTCTTGTTGAGGCAGGCTGGCCACATAAATCTTGCTATGGCTCAAATTTTGGCGACTAAGGTTGAAGATGATCTTATCTTATTGGGAAAGATAAGAAGAGATCCTAGCATATGTAAATCTTCTTCATCTTCTGAATATTATTCTATAGGTACCACTAATCATATGGTGCAAAAGCTAGAAAATGAATTGCTAGCTCTAAAAAAATAAATGGCACAAGGCATGTCTGCTCCTCCTTCTTATCAGGATATACCAAGGAGGATGTTTCCCAACCAGTCATATTAGGGCAATGCTGCCAATAATCAAGGGCAACCAAATCACCTTCCTCCCCCACTAGGGAAGCTTGCCATTGAAGCAACACCAGCTAACTAAGTAGTTGGTTATCATGAAGCTGAACATGATTTCTCTTTCCAAATTGAGTTGGACCAAGAAGATGACGTTGATCACTTTGCCAAAGGCCAAGAAGAATTAGCTGGTGACTCTAACATTGGTTTGCTAAATTACCAAGATGAACCTAGAAGTAAAGGAGAAGCATTTGATGGATCATACGCTATATTTACCATGTCCTAGAACCAGTCAACTCAATAACTAAATAAAAGAAAAATAGGGAAAGAATCTCAACCAGTAATTTCAATTGCTAAATGATGAACTTCATTGCCTTTCCAAGCAAAGGACCTAGTGATCACTAAAATAGTAAGTACCTCAAATATTCCTTCACCTTCTACTTCAAATTCGTAGACTAGTTCAACACCTAGCAAAAACTAGATTGATGGAATATCTCCCTCTATTTCTAATTCATTTCATTCATTTGATATAACTGGCCATGTTAGAAAGACCAAAATTCAAATGACTGAGTTTGAATTCTCGCAATCCAACCCTGAGCAGTTGGATAGACTCGTTGAATGCATCAAGAATAAAACCATCTCTACAGGATAAGAAATTTTAGAAGTAACCCTTGTTCCCCTAAAGAACACACCTACCTAAAATAATCTTGTGATTACTCCTCTAGCTACTCCTAGAAAGATAGAACCATTTTATGTCTCCTTGTTGATACATGGTCATGAGTTGAATAATTACATTATAGACTCAGAGCTTCTGACAATGTCATGCACACCTAGGCGGCAAACTCTCTTGGTCTCACACTGACTAAGACCTTTGGGAGATGTTTCTCCATGGAAAACAAATAAGTGGCACTTTTAGGACAAATCAAATATGCCCAATTTGCATTTGTGGCCTCCCCAAATAAGAGAATTAAAATGATGGTCCTAGTGGTTGATGTTCCAGCCTCCTACGACATTCTACTTGGGTGAAACTTTTGCAAGGATGTTGGTGAAAAATTGAGCATGGACCTATCTGAGGTGAGGATCCCTGTCAAGGGTGTCATGTAAAGGCTTCTTCTTGAGAAGGAGGCAAAGTACATTGTCACTCAAATGTCAGCCCCTAAAGCTCAAATTCTGTTTGAGTCTTCAAGAATGGGTAATTACTTTTTATCTACTGAAGACGTTCCTATTTTAGCAGATGAAAGCTCTATAAGTGACAATCCAAAAAATTTAGATAAGACATCAGAATAATTAGTAGGGTGTAGTACACATGAAAAATGATCTTCTCCTTCTGGTGAAGAAAAATCTAAAAGAAGATCAAGTTTTGATGATATTTGGATTTTGAAATTTGATGACAACAAATCTTTTACTAGTTCTGGAGCTAGAGTAGTTTTAATATCTCCTCAAGGAGATATTTTCCCCTATGCATATAAGTTAAAGTTCAGAAAGACCAACAACACTACTGAATATGAATCACTGCTGCTCAGATTAAAGGCTGCTCAAGATAAAGGTGTTAAGCTCCTTCATGCTAAAGGAGATGCTGAGCTGGTGGTTTGTTAGGTGAGGAACTTGTATCAAACTAAGAATGAGAGATTGAAACATTATCACAATCTGGTGTGGGATTACATTGATAACTTTGATGCTTTTAGGATATCTACCGTGCCTAGAGAATTCAACAGTCGTGTAGATGCATTGGCTGTCTCTGTAACTCTCTTGGTCCCTCACCAAGATTTCAAAGAAGACATGTACACTATTGAGTTAGTCTTTCGACCAAGTGTACTTGATAATGTATACCATTGGTAGATGTTCAATGGTGACAACCAAATCCATGTTTTTCTAGAACAAATAGATAGCTTTGAAAATCTTCATTTTGAAGGCAGTGAATCTCCACCATGGGAATCAGCACTGAAAACAAATTCAAAAGATGATGACGAGTTCTTTCAGCTCAAAAGGAATAAAATTCCCAAAGGATTAGTTTCTCTTGAGAATATTTTCAAAAAACATGATAGGTTTATTAAGGAATAGAAAATGGATTCAAAATCCTCCAAAGATTTTGATCAAATATATTGGAGTACATAAGACAATCCAAAAATGGTCAACATTGGGAATTGTTGTGCCCTTGATGAAAATCTCAAATTTATCACTCTGCTTCACCATTAAATTGATGTTTTGGTATATTCATATGATGATCTTAAATCTCTTAAACCTAAAGAAATCAAGCACAAAATTCCTCTCAAGATTGGGTCGTTATCTCACAAGTAGAAGCAAAGGCAGTACAACCCTAGGATATCAAGCACGATTCTTTTTGAGACACAGAAAATGCTCAATATAAGAATTATTTTTCCAATCCATCATTCCACCTAGATTGTGAACATAGTCCATGTGAGAAAGAAGAATGGAGAAATTCACTTGTGTGTTGATTTCAGATATTTGAATCAGTCATCTTTAAAAGACAACTATCCCTTGCCCATTATGGATTAGCTACTACAAACAGTGACTGGTGCTGAGATGTTATCAATGCTAGATAGTTTTTTAGGATATAATCAAGTAGAATTTGGTGAAGCAAACCAACATAAGACCACTTTCACAACACCTTGGGGCACCTTTGCATATCATAGAATACCTTTTGGCTTTATTAATGCTAGCGCCACCTTCCAAAGAGCGATGGATCTTACTTTCAGAAATGAAATGGGGAAGTTCATTGTGGTATACCATGATGACTTGATAGTCTTTTCTAAACATCATCATGATCATTTACATCATCTACAACAAGTGCTATAGTGATGTAGGCAGAATGGTATTTCTCTTAATCCCAAGAAATTGATTTTTGGGGTTACTAAAGGTAAACTTCTTGATCACACTTTATCCTGAGAAGGCATAAAAATCGACCCAAAAAGGGTAAAATAAATTCAAGAGCTTGCTCCTCCTGCCAGTAAGATTTTAGTTCACTCTTTCTTTGGAAAGGTGAATTTTTTGTGAAGGTTCATTCTTGAATTCACAAAGAAGACTTGCCACATTGTCAATATGATGAATGGCAAAGCCACTTTCAGCTAGACTAAAGAAGGCAAGTCAGCATTTCAAGACATCAAGGAAGCTATCACCCATGCCCCAATTCTAGTTTTTCTTGATTACACCAAAGACTTCATGATGTATAGCTATGCTTCTAAACATATGCTTTTAGCCATCTTGGTTCAGTAGAACAAAGAAGGTGTGGAATCTCCCATATCTTTCATGAGTTTTCCTCTCAAAGCTCATGAGTTGAAGTATTCAAACATGGAGAAGCATGCTTATTCTTGACCCATTTTGCCCACAGGCAAAATTTTGGTCACCTTCTTCACCTACTGTTTATGCCAATCATTTTTGGGTTCATTGAGTTTAGAAAGTTCTTTTCATGCCCTGGTTCAGTGGTTCAACCACCCTTGGTTCAAAGGGTTCATCGTTTGGTTCAAACACCTTAGTTCAATATGTGTTGAACCTTCGTACCGTTGAACCAAATCTTTGGTTCAACGTACTTGGTTCAACGGCAAAAAATTTCAATCAAACGGTTCAATAGCTTAAGTTCAAGGCAGCTTGGTTCAGTTCAGTTTAAGTTCAGCGGGTGGCACAATCAATAGTTCAAACATCCTAAGTTCAAGTCAATGGTTCAACGGGTCTAGTTCAATAGTGGTTCATCAGCCTTTTGGCTCAATCAGTGCGCTCCTTTGAACCTTGAACCGTTGAACCAAATTTTGGTTCAACGGCTTTGGTTCAAGGGCCTGTCCTTGGCCAAAGAGCGGTCAACAGTCAAAAATCCATTTCAAAGGAAGGCAGGCGGTTATAATGCAAAGGCACCTAGGCAATGTTTTAATTCAAAAAAGGTTCGGTTCAAAGCTTATGTTTTTTTATATAACAGTCCCAAATTCCTTTAGAATTTTTGCCTGAAGGAATTCCTTTTGACAAAAAGTCTGATGGAATTTAGGCGCTACTATGCAAAAGAGTGGGCATGGGCACGGCTAAGTCTAAAGCAAAATATAGGCAAAATTTCTGTGGACTTTTTGTCTGCGGGAAATGTTCGTGAACAAAAGTCTATGGGATTACAATGTAAAGGGCATGGGTGAATTTTCACTGACTTTTTGTCCTCGAGAAAACATCTACAGACAAAATCCCGTGGGGAACACAAGCCAAAGCCAGGGAGTAGTCTAAAGACCCAAGCGACTGCTAAAGAATATCAAGCAGGCCTGGGGACCAGTCCAAGCAGCCGTAGGCCAAGAAGATAAGCCATTAAGAGACTAAGGTAGCCTAACAAAAAACATAAAGAGATGTCAGTATTCAAATGGCTAATAGGACTCATCAAAATAACAAAGGCATGGGAAGCAGGCCGCGAAGAAGAAAATGAAGGCTCAGTAGCAGTCCAAAGAGACAAGCAAAAGTGCCCAAGAAGGTGACGTAGATAGATGAAAGATAGCTCGAAGGATGCTAACATGGAACTAACTACCAGTATGGACCCGATGTCTTTGAGGCCATCAAATTTAATGAAATAGAATAGCCGTTGGGTTTCTAAACATTGAAAAAGGGAAAAGGGCCTAAATGTAGAAACCCGCCAAGGAGTTCACCCGAAGGGGCCAAGCGGCCAAAAAAGAAAAGAAAGATAGAAGACAAAGCCAAAGTGACAGACAAGGTGCAGGAGTAACAAGGCGGCCCAAGTGGCAAAGGACAGAGCGAGCTGGTATTTGATCCAAGTGGCACCATTTGGGAAGTGACTTCAGTTGGTGGAGCAATCCCTGTGAATTAATCATGAAAGGCACAAACAGTTGAGATAAAATCAGTTTTCCTCCATTTTTTATTAAATGGATTGACAAACCATGTAAGTCATCAAAAAGGGGATGGTTTTCGAGCAGACAAAAGGCGTAGTCCATTTAATTCCTTGAGCGACTTGTTCTTCCCAAGGAGAGACACGGCAGGCCAACTTGCCAAAAGAAGTGCCAAGTTCTCTTCTTGCTTTTCTCCTATATATCACGAACTTCTCATTATTGTAAGGAGCTTCCACATTTTTGTAAAGAGCGCAACTCTACAAAAATTTCACCTCAATCAATACAAAATGTATTTTTTACCTCCATCTTGGATAGACATTTCTATGTATGCATTGAATGTTTGCTTGTGTTCAGTCATTATCTTCTGATGCTCTCACAGGTTCAACACTAACAGACTTGTTGTCTATAAGGTACCATTGTTGTAGCTAAAAGGAGAAGAGCTGATATTTGAGAAGACCAAAACAGAAGGAGTTACTTACAGTGTGTATTCCACAACACCTCAGTGATTTTTTCTATCTCTTGTGCCTTCATGAAAGCCTCCCTACTAGTTTTAGCAGCCTGGTCCTTCTGCCAAGTGCGTAGTGTTTGTATGCATCTGTCTGATTTTGAGAGTGGATGTGTGAAGGTCATCTTTTATTTTGGTTCATCACCTATTTTAGAGTAGGTAGTTTGTTTTCCATGCATTTATTCTCCCTTTTCATCCCCCCTTTTTATATATCTATATTTATATATACCTATTAGCTTTTGCTGGAAACAACACGATGCATCAAAGGGAGCTAGCCCTTATCTAGAGACTCTCCTCTCCTGCTTCGCTATCCCACAGGCGAGAGAAGAGTTTCCATGTTGCAGGGAGAGGGAAGGAACTTGTTTTCCTACCACTGGGTGCACTTTCCAGCATCAACACTTATGTTGTGGTAAAGGTTATAAAGCACTTCTATTTTTACATCTTGAACTCACACACCATTGCTCTAGTCCCTGACACAATAGTCAAGTCCATACTAACTCAACAGGAGTTTGGGACTAAAAGGGGCAATTGGATTGCCAAAATCTAGGAGTTTGATCTTTTTATCAAACTTATAAAGCTTGTGTGGGGAAGGGGTCTCTACCAATTAATTACTGATAACATATTAGAAGAAGTAGAGTATGAAGAAACAAGAATTGAAGACATGCTAACAGTTCTCTTTATCACTACTACGAATGAGTGGTATTCGAATATTGCTCATTTCCTAACCTATGGTGAGTATTCTGCTCACTTGTCTCATAAATAAAAGAGGACTGTTAAGTTGACAGCTACCAACTTTGTCCTATAGAACAACTATCTGTACAAGAGGAACCTTGATGGGGTATTCCTTCACTGCATAGATAAAGTGTAGTAGAATAAACTTTTCGAGTCATTCCAAAATTTGGCTTGTGGAGGAAATTTTTTTGTGCCTGTGACTACCCATAAGATTTTGCAATCTAGGTACTATTGGCCTACTCTATTTCAAGATTCATACACTAGGGTGCATAGATGCGAGCTGTGTCAATAGTTCATTGGCAAACCCAAGCTGGCTGCATTACCTCTCAAGCCTGTGGTGATAGAAGAGCCATTTTAGCAATGGGGAATTGATTTCATTGGCACTATAAATCCATCCTTTAGTGCTAGACATGATTATGTCCTCATAACCGTAGACTACTTTACCAAGTGGGTGGAAGCCATTCTAGTCAAGCATGTTACTTTAGAAGTAGTGTGTAATTTCCTTAAAGGAAACATCATTTCCAGGTTTGGGGTCCCAACCAAGAATGTAACAGATAATGCGGCCTATTTCTCTTCTCATGAGATTACCTAGTTCTGCCACTATTATGGGATTACTCTTTCCCACTCTTCTAACTATTATCTGCAAGGAAATGGTCAAGTAGAATCAAGCAACAAGAACGTGGTGACCATTATTAGGAAGCTGGTAGATGACAATCAGAGAACCTAGCATAAAGCAATGTTTGACACTTTATGGGAAGACAAAATTACATCCAAGAAGATGATAGGTATGTCCCCTTTCCAACTTCTATATGGTCTCAATGTTGAGATACCAATCACCATGGAATTACCAACATTAAATTTAGCAAAGGTAGTGGAAGATTCAACTTTTGAAAGTTCCATCGACAAGAGGATCATGTGCTTGACTAATGTTAATGAGCAAAGAACTATGGTGGTGGATTGAATTGTTGCACATCAAAGTCTAGTAAAGAGACTCTTTTACTAAAAATTAAAGATCTGTGAATTTTAGATTGGAGATCTAGTCTTGTTGTGGGACAAGAGGAGAGAACCAAAAGGAATGCATAGAAAATTGGTTTCCTTGTGGAGAGGCCCATTTTCCATTCATCATTTAAATGGTGAAAATTGTTTCTTTCTAAAATATCAAGATGGAACTTCACTTACTTTGCCTCATAGTGGGAAACATCTGAAGCACTTCAATCCTTAAAGTATCAGTTAAGTCCATTTTTATATATGTATAGTCTTTCATTATTCTATGTTTTTTACTTATTTTTGGTGCCATTTACTTTTTTCACCTTTATTTTTGGGTAGCATGACTCTATAGCCCAATGGCATAGATGAAAGCACTAAGATTCTGGTTTCTACTCCCTTCGATTGTTTTAAAGTTTCAATCGATGGAATTTCCCCAATTAGAACCAGCTATTGTTCCCAAAGTCTGTCACTTGCTTTTGTGGACAACATACCAACCATTTTGGTCCTGTAGACCAAAAATATTTCTTTTCTTTCTCAAAAATATTTTGAGTAGTTAAGTTTTTCAAATATTCAAGCCTTTTGAGCTAAGGAAGTCGCAGGTTCAACAAGCAGGCTTTCTCAAAGGGAAGTTTAAAACACTTAAGGCATTTCATTAGTGATTTGAGGATGGTTCAACATTGAGGTTCAATAAAAATACTTAATGGTGGGCTTCAAACAATTAGAATGAACCAATTTGAACCATTGAACCCCACCTCCACAAGGTTTAAAGGTTCAAAGACATCGGCAGACTTAAAGAAAAGAAGACTTTGAAGAGTGAAGGTTGAACTATTGAACCATTGAACCTTGAACCAAAATGGTTCAATGTGTTCAAAGGTTCAATGAGTTCAATGAGTTCGATGGACTTAGAAAATGAAAGGATCCAGAGAGTTTGAAACTTCAAAGAATTCAAAGAAATAAGATTGAACCGTTGAACCTTGAACCAAAATGGTTCAAAGGTTTAATGAGTTCCATAAGTTCAAAAGACTTAGAGAATAAAAGGATTCAAAGATTTAAGATTGAACCATTCAACCATTGAACCTTGAAATTTGAAAGGTTCAAAGGTTTAAAGGGTTCAAAGAGTTCAAAGTTTGAACACAAGCTTCGATTGAATGGATGAAGCAAAAGATTCCATAAAGAAGTTCAACCAACTGGTTCAAAGAAATGGTTCAACTGAAGAATAAAAAATAAAGTGGATGCAGTGCTTCATAGAACATTGAACCATTTAACCTTTAAACCAAAAGAGTTTAAGGTTCAAAGGTTTAAAGTGGTTCAAGTGACTGGTGACATCCTCACAGATGTCAAATTTAGGGTGATAGAATAACTATTAATTTTCAAAAGACCTAAGAACAAACTCAGTGACTAGCCAAGAAATGAGCTAAAGAAGCTAGTTGAAAGCAAGAAGATAGCCCCAAGATCTTAGATCACCAGGAAGAGACAAAATGTAACAAAGAAAGAGAGAATGACTATAAGAAATCTAGAAATATCTGCAGGAGAGTTATTTCCAGTAGGTGCAACAGTCCACTAGGTGGACATCAGAGAACATAAGCATTCAAAGGTGTGGCCTATTGTTTTGCATTAAGTAAAGGTGAATGGGAAACTGTGTAAGTGTCATAAATAAGACCAAACAACCCATACTTAAGATGAGACATTTGAGATATTTAATGCATTCAATTCAGCATGGGCCATTTTCATGAAAACAAGCACCCAAGTCTTTCTTGTGAGGCTATATATTATAATCTCTTATGTTGTATACAAGAGATCTCTATGTTATCAAAAGCAAAGCTCTGCCCAAATTGAAAGGCAATCCTGAGACTTTGAGCTCAGACTGTTAATCATATTTTGTTAAATGAATGAGAAAGCAAGTGACCTTTCAGACTTTATGTTGGAATAAGCTTGTGCCATCTAGGAAATTGTTCTTATGTCTATTTCCTAAATGCAATCTTGTCCATTTAATCAAACAAGCAAAACTAGTGGAAGGAAGCTAGAAGATGTCCAGAAGTTGACTGTGGGAGACTTTGTGCTACCATAAGTGTCTTCAGTCTATGTTTTGTGTAAAGGATACTAAAGAGACTTTGAGCTCTCTTTATCCTTCGTAATCCTTTACTCTATTGTAGTTGAAGTGGAGACTTTGGGCTACACTTCAAACTACTATGTTCCTTTGTCCTAATCAGTGGGAGGAACAATGAAAGACTTTGTGCTTTCATGGATTTCTTGTGGTTTCTGTTACTACCTAGGAAAGATCCTGCTATTGGCTAAATATCACTTCTGAAAAAAGAGAAGTGCCTTCAATAATTACACCAGAATTCTCCTATGTTTCATGAACATCATCTCTAAAAAGAGAGAGATGGATGGTATGATTTCACCCTTGTGTGTATTTTTAGCATATATATATATATATATATATATATATATATATATATATATATATATATATATATATATATATATATATATATATATATATATATATAGTTTATAGGGAACCTCTCATTGCTGAGAGGAGAGATTTGTCTCATTCTGGTTGTGGTCATCACACCCATTTTGCTTTATAAATCTCCTTATGCTATGGTGACGTAACCATTTTGCCGTTAGTCAGCTGGTGACAAAATATTCACCCAACATGAATGAAACTTGAGATTATGGAGTTTTATATGTAATAAAAGATGAGTTTTGGCTTGTAGATTACACAAATACTAATTAGGCCAGTATCCTTGATGATCAAAATAACACTTTGGGGTATGTATTTCATCTTGGATTAAGATACATATCTTGGGTTTCAAAGAAATAACCTATAACATATAATATCAGTCTGTACAATTGAAGCAGAGTACATAGCAGCCAATGCAACACCAACCCAGGTTATATGGTTAACAAAGATACTTTCATATTTACATGAGGAAAAATAAGGGGGTTCTATGGTCTATTGTGATAATATATCCTCCATAGTGTTTTGAGATAACCCTCTCTCTCCTAGTAGGATCAAGTACATTGAAATAAGGTATAACTTCATTTGAGAGTTAGTTGAAGATCATGTGATAGAGCTAAAATTTTACAAGTCACACCAATATCTTGCTAATATTTTTACTAATTCATTACATAAAGACTTTTTAATTTACCTAAGAGGAAATTTAAGAGTCATTAATGTAGAAACATTAGGCCTAAAAGGTTATATTTCAACACTAAACTCCTATATTCTAGATCTAGACTCATATAGTCCATTTCCAAACTCTTACAAGCCAAGTCTAGACTCTTCTAGTCCAAGTCTAGACTCATATAGTCTAGTTATAACTACTAAATTCTAGATCCAAATTATTATATGCCAGATCCATACTTTTACAAGATAACTTTAGACTCTTACAGGCTAGACATAAACTCTTATACACTAGCTCTAGACTCCTACAAACTAGCTCTGAACTCCAATAAGTCAGCTCTAAACTCCAAAAATAGAGCTATAAACTCTAATAGGGTAGATATAAATTCCTAAAGCTGAGATACAGACTCTAACAAGGCAGCTATAGACTCTTCCTGTCTATCTATGAACTTTGCCAATCCAACTTTGAACATTACCAGTCCAACTATGAACTTTATTAATGAAGCTTAGGACATGCATGAAATCAATCTGGAAGGATATGGACATGTGAATAGAAGTTATAAATAAGTTTCACAGGACATGAAAAGTTTTACAGACCATGGTAGGAAGGTCAAAAATAAAGGGGAGTGTTGAAATAAAATGTTCTTTCCCTTCACCTACCCCTATCCACCTTTGCAACCAAAAATTATGGCCACCAAAAAAATTTATTACAATAGGTTAAACTTTGAATTTTGGGGTCCATTTGGAGTTTTTGGGGCAATGACAATGTAAAGTGAGAATCCCAGCAAGGGGACAAAAGTGATAAGTAAAAAAAATAAAAAGAAGTGAAGAAAAGGCAAAAAATAACTACAATAACAACATAAAATAGATTCAATAGTAGGCAAAGAGAATCATGGAGAATATAGAGCAACAACCTAAAGAATAAAATCATAGCAACAGACTATGTATATCAAACACGAAGAAAAAGACATAGCAGGAAGGAGAGATAGACGTAGTAGGGAGTGAATAGAACCTAGAAAATGTAATAGTAGACTGTGGAGAGCTCAACAACCAATAGAAAAAATTAGAAAATAAAAGTGAAGTTTTTTATGAGTTTGCATGAAAAAATTTAGCTATAATAGTTTATACTTTATATCTAGTTTGTAATAGGAGTTTTTAAGTGAATTTAATAAAAGTTATGTATTTTTATATACACCTGTGTGTCCTCTATTTTATTATTTTTAGCATGTGTTATAGTTCACTTCTAGTACTCTATTAAAATCTTTGGGATTAGTAAAGAGATTAGTAATTCAGGTGTTTAGGCTTCTTATTTAACCAACCTGGGCTTGCAGAATCTTTGTATTTTCTACCAATAATTTTTATGGTTGTAATGCTTTAATGGATACTATTATTAGTTAATAGCTAACTAGCCCAATGTTTTCTAGTATTATCTCATTGCCCCTTAGGTAAGTGCACAATTTTTAGTTATGTGATGAAATGGTGTAGATACTTAAGCTTATTTATTGGGTTCACACTAATAATGTAGGCAGTAATGAAGCACTGGGGAGAACCACAAAAAATATTTGATGAGGTGGAATTTTGGTCATTTTAAGTTATATTTATTTAATCAACTTAAGTCCATTCACATTCAATACCTCCAAAAATATATTTTTAACCTGAAAGGGTATCATGTTATTGGATGAAGAATATTTAGAGATAACTAATTATTAAAAAGTAAGATTTTTCATCAAATATCACAAATTTAGGAACCATAATTAAAAAACATCAAACCTCGATAAATCATTGTGCAACCTAAACTCTTGTTAGTTTTCTCTTAAAAATATAAAGTCTAATCATCATCAAAATGAAAATTATAGACAATCTCCATTGGGAAGCTAAACATTTGTACTCTGCATGGCAAAAAACCATAAATAACATATAACTTTTTATGTTTTGCATCATGTATAGGTCATATTCATTACAAACCTTTCACAAAAATATTCACCAAGATTTTTTGTTGGTAGTTTACATGAAGAGGACAAAGAATCAATAAATGCATCAAATATTTTGTTATGATAGTTGATAAATGCAATACAAAATAAGAAAAATATATTGCATCAAAATCTATGGATTGTATAATAAAAAGAAATGTTGAATAAATAAAAAATACAAAAAAAAGACAAATCAATATCTTTTTAAAGAAAAATTGTTGATCAAAATTTTATTGATCAAAATAGCTGAGAAATAATAATTCTGAGCATTGTACTTAAATATTAAAAATAAAAGAAAAACATGCCAATTCATAGTTTTTTCATCTATTAAAAAAATTAGTATTAAATTCATTGTGACTAAATATGAGGAATCAAGAAAAGAAACATATTTCAAATTGAATGAAAAAAATACAATAAACAAGAAAAACACATAAGTCATACTTATCAATTGAGTGAATTGACTTGAATCCTTTATTAATATATTTGGTTGTTTTTACTAAATTTGAAGAAAGAATAATCACTATTATACTAAAATTTAAAAAATCAGGCATTGTTCACATAAAAAACCTTAGTTTCGATAGAAAAAGGAAATAATAAATGTCCCTTAAAATGCTAGAAATAGTTAAAAGAGCGCAAGCAATATCTATACATCAAATAAAAATTGATGTTTTCAAACTTAAATTTTTCCTTGGATAAATATAATTTATCAATTAGGAAATGTACATGCATGTTTTATCATGAAAGACTTACAAAGATTGTGAGAGAAAATATTATATCTAATACAAAATGTGCAATTCAATCAAAATTTTCAAAATTTATCTTGCACTCTTCTTAATGAAGACGAAGATAATATAACTTTTATTGAAAATGATTTTATAGACAAAAATAATGATATTGATAGTGTTGGTGATAATTTGATTCATGGGTGTCTGAATGCAACATGCATTTATGATTTTCAATAAAACTTTACTCAAATTTATTTCATAGTGGTGCAATGATCACTTATCATTTTACAAGGCATAATTTCTAAGTAAATAAACCTTCAATCTCTTTTATTTTGTAATCCTCATGACTATAAGCTATAAAAACAATGTCATACCTAACAATTATGTAGTTTGGATTTAATTCATACTAATCTTGGATTTGTATATCATATTACTAATATTTTATTTAAATTAATTAATAAAACTATAAATCAAATGGGTGTTTTTACGGGGGTTTGAATAAGGAAAAGTTAATTAAAATGAAACAAATTAGTAAGAAAGATGTCAAATACAAGACAAACCTAAAAAATATACTAAGAATAATGTTGGTTACAATGATTTGAAAAAAATATGAATATATCACCTGAATATTTCTAACAAATAAGAAATAAAAAATTCTATGATAATACAATCAAGTCCTCCAACATTTTTCCTTACTTTGTCAAGTGCATAGGATTTTTGACTGCCCCTAAAAATTTCATTATCAAAGTTATATGTTCATTACAACTATATCTTTTAGAAAAAAAAAAAATTCATAATAATCTTGATGATGGTATATTTCATGTAATGCATGATTAAATAACTTGCACTCACTGCTTAAAGAATAAATTTTATGCATTGAAATATTTTTTACACAAAGATATATCCAATTTCAGAGAAATTGTTGACTTTTGGGGTGTAATTAAATTTCAAATTAGAGGAAGTTTTAATAATCATTTACTAATATGGAGAAAATATGCACTTGGATATAGAAAAAGTGATAATTAAACCATTGATAATTTTGTATAGAACTATATAATTATGATACCGTATTATTTTTTATAAACATTATAAAATTACATTAATTTCAACATAAATAATTTTTATAAAGGTAAACAATTAAACTATGGATGCAATTTTCCTAAACTACTAATCAAACATCTCATAATACTTGAACTACCAAAAGATGAGAATGAATGTGCTCTTTAAAATGTAAAACATATTTTATTGGATTTTGAAAAATATTATTTTTTCCCATGCTTCTTGGGGAAATAAACACCAACAAAAGTAAACACATAATCAATCCCAAGTACACTAAATACCCACCATTGTTATCTTAAATAGAACCATTGCAGGTGTGGAAAAATAGCTTAAAAAAGCTACCATTGTATAAGAAATAAAAAATATATCAAAATTTAATTTTTATTATACATACATTTCTGACTTATGTTACCTCGTACATGACTAAAATCCATAAATTAATGGCAAGGTTATTTAGTAAAATATGTGAAAGGCACCAAACATTCTATTATGATAGTTTTCAAATGCTATGAAGATTAGGAAATGAAATGATTAATTATATATAGATGTTTTAACAACATGCAACACATATTATTATGTTCATCCCAATTTATATTTTTCATTAAAAATTTATATTCATGAATATTTCATATTATGAATGAAAAATAATATTCTTAAAATTTTAGTACTATTAAATGGTGAACTATATCTATCCAAAACTTTATGTGCCAATTTATTATAATCTATTTTATCACACAACCAAAAACTCTTCATGATATTTTTCTTACTAAGTTTTTTATCTGTACAAAAAAAAATAGAGGAAAATAATCAAAGTAAAAACATGTCATATGGTATTTTTTATCTACAATAAACATTGGATAGTAACAACTATCGATGAGAAATTATTTTTATTTATCACCCATTTTAAAACATTAAATTTATTGTCAAATATATTTTTTCAGCCTAAGATGATACACAAAATTTTCATAAAAGCATGTAATAACGAAAAATGATAAATTATTCTATAATATCAACCCAAAAAATGGGGGCATATATATGATATTATAAATGGATTAAATTATGATATTAAAAATGTTAGTAAGACATGTTATAAATAAAAGAGTCATTACGTGAAAAGTATGACATACAACTTGATCTTCTTTTGCATGTCTTAACAATATAAATAAAGTATAATCAAACCTTTTAAAATAAAACAAATACCTATTCGTAATTTACAATAGAGAAATAGCTATTCATAATTTACAATATTTTATATTACAAATATATGAACATGTTAAAAATAAAAAAAAGGATAATAAATTTTGAAATACATTGTGTTGAAACAATGTAGCAACATCGTAATGCCATTTTACCTTTTTTGACAAGTGCTTTAGGAATGAGATATATATTAATACAAAATATATCTTTAAACTTTGGCATCTATGTATAATAAGTTGATTAATACTAAATTGTTGAAACTAGAAAGATTGTTTATGGAATTCACAAGTAAAGCCACTTAAAATGCAGGTTCTAAAACATTCCACTCTACGTTTTGTTTCCTTTTATTAGATATAAAATCATTCCATTGAAATATGAGCATGTGTGTGCGTGTATGCATACATACACACAGATGTGTGTAACACATGTCGATGTCAAATTTTAGTAGCATTGACATTGATATGGTATTTTATGGTGAATAATATCAAATAAAACTTATAAATTATTATTTGATTTTGAAAGACGTAAAATATTTAAATAAATATTTTCATATGAATTTTGGAAATACAATGTCAAAATATATGAATTAATTGAAATTATATAGAAAGAAATAAATGTCTTCGATACTTAATAGAATATGAACAATATCTAATACATGTCACAATATCTCTTATTTGAATTTTAAAAAAAAACCAAACAACACTATATGAGATTACATTTACATTTTTTTTTTTTTTCAAGAATTTTGATGTTGATAACCATAATATCAAAATGATTGCACTTGATCTTGGAGAAGAGGTGTTGATCAATGAAATTGATGAATAATATTTGACATATGGTATAACTTGTGCATATGTATGTATAAATACATTACCAAAGAAATTTGTTGTAAAACAAGACATCTTGGTTGATTTTTTTGTTAAAAACTATGATGCTGGAGATGGCTTGGTAAATGGCTTGAATGACAATTTCATGTTTTATACTTGTAAAAAAAATTGATATAATTTGAATTAAAATAAATGATGGAAATATTTTTCAATGATAGATTATAAATATTAAAAACTATATAAAAACAATATTGATCCACAATGAATGTCGATTGTTCAAATTTTTAAACCTTTTTAAAAGTCAACATATGAAACATTTTTTATAATCTTGAAAATAATTACCCTTTATACTTTCATGTGCATATACACAATTCATAGATCTCAATAAACTACAATGAATGAACTTTCATTTGCTCATCTTCGAGTTGAAAACAATGGTTTTTTTAATTTTATGTTTTAAAACTATAGTGACCTTTTATTTGCCACATATTTTCGTAGAACACAATATAGATATAAAAGGTAATAGAAATGTCTTGTCTCAAATAAAATTAAAATATGAAGGTATAAAATTAATTTTTATCCATTGATTTTTATTCATGCATTCTTATTACATGAAGATATGGAGACCAAAATTATGCAAAGATGACATTGTTCATGATCGCAACTTAGTGCAATTTGAATTATTGTGTTTGTAAAAAACACATATGTTTTTTTTTTAAATTAAAGGATAAATAGGTAGTTTTACCTCTTAAGAGTTCATCTTTAGATGTACTTATTAGTTGTATGTCATATAGTTGGCATACTTAGTTGAAAATTAATCATAGGGAGGAATTTAGTAAAATAAGCACTACATATGTCTTGAGGTACAATAAATCAATGTTCATGAGAAAATAATGATTAAAAAATGCATAAAGGCCATAAATGTTTGTGAAACTAAAACTTAAAAACATTACTTAGACTTACATGTGGAGAATGAATATTCACAAAGTGTCTTTAATGTGATCACAAATTACAATTCAAAATTCCTACTCAAACACATGCAAAAGGGATAAATAAGGCTAATTAACTTATATGATCTAATATTATGGTCAACAAAGTGTCATCTCTAGTGTTCATAGATCAAAAGATGTAGGAAATATGGAATTCCTCAAAACAAGAAATAAAATCATGTTCAGCCTTGAAGAGGGGAGAAACTCAATATTAAAATGTTTAAAATTTATATGAACTTAAAAATGACCAAGAATGAGTTAGAGATTTACTACACATAGCATGAACCTAATCATAGGAATTAATCAAAACCCTGACAATTACATTATACTCAGATGCATTGTTAGCTCACTAGTTAGATAAAACCATAAAAAATAATCTCACGCTTCGAATTGTCATTAATATTTTAATGGGTGTTCATATGTCCTAGTTCTCCACAACTCTGACCATTAGTGTGAATCACCACTAAATGATGAAATAGTATTGAAGGTTAATGATAGGGGAGTTAGATAATAAAATCCCCTCTATAGTGAAAATAATGATAAAATTGTGTACATAGAAACCAATAATATAACAAATGTATGATTCGAAGGATTTATTATTTTAAATTTAATAATGTAAAGATGATGGGTTGATGTATTGTATTTATATTAAAACATCAATTTTTTTTGGAAGAATAACTGAAGTTGAACTCCATGATATGGCAGTTGACAATTGCAGTAAGTTCTCCTTGATATAACTTGGAAAGCATCATGAAATCTAAAATAATGTTCATCAATAGTAAAAGGGTGTTGATTGATATTTTAAGACCCTACAGTGAAATACTCTTGTGGTTGGTTGCAAATGTAGTTGATTCACTTGCACTATAAAAAATCATAAATTATAGAGCTATGTTCTCCATTATCTTATTAAAAGGAATAAATAGTTACGTACTAAAAGGTATCTGAAAGAGAAGATGAGAAGTACCCACCTCATCCTGAACCTAAATTATTTTTAGGCACTTTTCTATTCATAAGCTAGTGCCTTCCCTTCACTTGAGACAAGTGATTTATAGTCCATTTTGGTATAAAATGGAACATGAGTCAAGTTTGATTTCATAATCAGCTCTATAGAGGATATTGAATGTCCCGCATGTGAGAGGCCTAAAAGTGACCACCTTGTGTTCTTGCTATAAGAAAGCCTCAAATGATCTTATAAACAAGGAGGGAATCATAGAACCCTTATATGTCCTCAACTTAGGTGGGATGGTGGAAATGTTGCAAAAATGGAAGGTGGTGTTGCCTCATGTTCACCCCTTGTAAGAGGTTAAGTGCAATCCAGAGCCAGATACATCATAGAAAATATGTCTTATTTTTTATGTTTTTGCAATAAAGATGCCACTTCCTTGGAAAATGAAGTGACCTTACCTTTATGATTGAATGATATGAAACTTTTTTTTGGATCAATAATTGCTTTTATTAATTATAATGATGATTCTACTAGCATAACATTAGATGCACTTGTACATGATATCTATGAATTGTAGTACTTAGGTCTTGCATATTTGGCAAACACAGAGGTTGATTATTACTCTTACTTCTAGACCATTCCCATTTTTATAATTCTCACATCTACTATATCTTTGGGATTAATTAATCATTTGTTAGTTTAACCAATATCATTTAGATGACCCATACCTTATATCTCATTCAAAATGTTGTAAACTTACTTATCTTTGACCTCTACAAGTTCTAGACATGTACCAATTTTCTAACTAGATAGACACTTGTGTCATAGTGAGATGCCTATGTTGACGCAAGTGTCATATTCCTATGTTAGTGTCTAGTGCCCTAAAATCATCTAGTTTTAAATGAAACATATTCAAATACTTGGCCTTAGTGCTTTAATGTGAGATATTATCCAAATGGATTGTTATAAATATAAGATCAACCCTCATTCATGAATAAAATATAAATACCTAATAACTCACAAGGTAACTTACCAAAAGCACTAAATAAAGCACTGAAGTTATAAAAATCTGTTATATTTATCCTATTATAATATTAATCATAGGTACTATGCATTTACAAGTCTTAAGTATTGAAGTAGCATCCCAAGAGCCATATTTACCAAGTTACAATATAGGTTGTTATTGTACTTGTTTATCACAGATTTCATGATTCATACACAAACCAACACATATGAGAGAACTGCATTAGTCTGAGTCTATTTTCATATTAATGTTTATATAGGCATCACTAATTGACAAAGAGGTCTTTGGGGTTATCCCAACACCAAAATCCCATTAACCCATTTTACCTAGGGCATCATTCAAGGTCATTATGAAGATATAAAGTTAGGGTTTTATCATTTGAAAAGGAGCAATAGTCCATGACCTAGATATGAATGTGCAAGTGCAAAGGTAACATAGAACCCATAATAATCTAGGTGGTCACATCAAGTTTTAGTAGGTATTATATAATTGACACCTACGTATGATCTAGAGAGTAGATTTGATGAAACCATCCTAGGTTGATGCATGTGTCTAAGCCCATAGAGGCACTTAATCTAGAATTTGGCAATTGTTCCAAAAAACTATTCCAATTTGCTTCCTACCTATTCTAGATATAGATCTATACTATCATCATAACTTGATAAGTATTTTTTTTCATTATCATTGAAATATATATCATAGTTGTGTTTCCCTATTTTTATCATATTTTAGCATAAAAAAATTAGTATATGTTCTATCTAAGTTTTAAAATTAGCTAGCCTACTATAGATCTATTTATCACCCTTGTGCTTTTTCACTTATATCTTATTAACCCTATCTATAATATTAGTATCCATATATAATTCAGGGTTAAAAATTTATTGAGCCTAACCTTGGGTCTCAAAATATTAGTTGATCTAGGGTTTCTTGTTTTGTTGTTCCTGAACTTACTGATTTTTTATTTCAAAATATTTATTATTTGATAACCATTATTTTTATCAATATGTGCAATATGGATTCATTTATCACTCATTTTAGGTTCCAATTTGTAATAGTTTTTGGGGTTTGTTATCATAAGTGCTTTGTCAAATTTATTAAGTAAATTCATAGACATAATGAGATGTTTTTTAATAGGGGACAAAACTTGATCTCTCTTGAAAATTATTTTTATAATATTATAGAGCAAGTATCTAGACACCAATGTACATGCTCTCAACCATTTTTTATACTTGGTTCTTATTCGAATAATATCTACCATCTTGCACCCATTATTCACCCACGTATTGTATTATATTATATAGTTCATGTTGTTACTACTCAAAGACATAAGGATATTCAACCTAATCGTCCACCATTTAATATACAATAGATGCCTCATAAGCCTAAACTTGTGATCAAATATAAATGATATGACCTTGTTGACAAATTTAGTAATACACATTTTAGAATCTCAAACTTTGAAATTTTAAATCAATCTACTATCTATAAGGATATCCTGTATGAAGCATTGCATGAGACCCAATTTCCAAGCAACATTGAACCTGTATATTTTTTGGATCTCATGCAAAATATGAAGAAAAATGCAAAACTCATTACCTTTGATCCAATATATTTACCATCCAAATATATTATTGACCAAGATTTTCCTTTGTTCATACAATTGAATATGTAAAATAAGGCAATGAAAAGGGTTCTCATTGATAATGGATTAGGCCTAAACATTTGTAGCATGAATTTCTTAACCACCATAGGCATTAAAACTAAAATTATTCAAAAATTAGTAATGCATACCAAGGGGTTTGATAGTTCACATAGCCCTCTAGTTGGAAAAATCAAATTGGATGCCTCAATTATGCTAAAAATGACCTTCTAATTACTTTTCAAGTGATGTTTCAATCATTACATTGTAACATACTTTTGGGTAAACCATGGATACATCATATTAGAGTTGTCCCTTCTACACTACACCAATGTGTAAAATTCATACACAATGGGACCTTATTGACAATGCTTACTAATGATGAACCATTAAAATTTTCAAAAATGATACATTACAAAATAGAGGGCATTCATATAGTGTTGACACCTAAATAATGCATTCCTCTTAATCATTTAAACACATATGAAATAGGTAAGTCATGTACAATGGATTCTTTATCTACATATGCAAATTAGGAACTCAATATTGAGGTTAACCTAGATGTATATAAAGAGTAAGAACCACTACCAAAGGAGCCAATAAAACCATAACATCCCCCAAAAATTTATCTTTTATTTGTCAATAATGAATATGAAAATGACCATGTTTCTGATTACTATGATAGTGATGATTATAGCGCTTATGATATGACAACTAAAAAATGTGAAAACTAAAATTTGATTCCCTTGATCACCATTTAAATAACCTATTAAAACCTATAGGTCCTATTATATATATAATCTAATTCCACTTTTCTAAGATACCAACTGAATCCATATAAGGGAAAACCAAAATAGCAGATGAACATGTGAATGTTTGTTACTCTATACATCCTTCTTAGTTAAAAGACGTTGATTCAACCTTATAGGGTTAAAATGTAGGTACATCATGTGAAAAATGTTCTTCTCAAAAGGTTTCACTATAGACATTACATATCATGACATAATTGGATACTTTAGATACCATAATATCTATGTTACTTGAAAAAAGAGTGATCTATTTACTTTGTACTAGACACAGATTAGGTAGTATAATTTTACTTACAAAGGGAGTATGATATTATATATATCATTGGATCATTAACCATAATACCAATCAAAGTGAGGCATTGAGGAAACTTTTGAAAAATATGAGTGAGGGATGCATATAAATTGTGTCTAAATTATGTAAAATGCAAAAAAATTCTTATCTTTCAAAAGTGAAGCATCTTTCAAATCGACCAAAACATGAATGTTTGACTATTAATACTAATATTGATGGGGTATATTCCATTCATCTCCAATTTGATAATAACAGGTGGGAGGTAACTTATGGCACTAAATTTCTTGAATAGATGGGACATACTACATATGAACCAAAATACTCTTCATTGATGCTCAAATCTTGATGATACATCCAATTACCTATAATTTGTGGTCCACATGTAGTAACTTTTACCATATGGATATTAGATTGAGAACCACATTTGAAATTAAAGCTTGGATAATAGTGGCTAGTCAAGTGGAATTCCAAACTAGATACAACAAATATGTGCATTGCTTTTATTGATATGGATATAGATATTTTCATACATAATGATGGGTATGATTATTCATCTGCATCGTTGGCTTTAGGTAAACAATTAGATAAAAAACATTGAACATATTGCAATGTATCACTATAAACAAAGATTGCAATTTTTTCTAGGCAGTCCTACACCTTTTGATGATGAGGATTTACTTAATTATAACTCTTCACACACACACACACACACACATATATATATATATATATATATATATATATATATATATATATCATGTACTTATCTTATTGTCTCCTTGGCACCTATGTTGTTAGTTCCATATATATATATATATATATATATATATATATATATATATATATATATACTTATCTTACTGTCTCCTTAGCACCTATGTTGTTAGTTCCAAGTTGATGGATGACATATCAATAATTAATATATACACATTTGTTTTACACATATTTTGATTGTGATTTAGGCATACACATTATCTATGCACTGTTGGATGTTGGGTTTTCCCTCTACTCATATCATCAAGATGTTGGGAGCATCCACCTCTATGGTAATTTTGACATTATCATGTTTTAGATCATATATGAATATATACATGCCTTTATCCATGATTATATCATTTTTAGTGTATTTAATATTCTATGTACATAAAAAAAAAATTTGTTAGCACATATAGCCACGGACTATTATGACATGTTTATGCTAGTTACTTCTGTTTTCCCTTATACAGTTTCTTTAGTGTCTTACCTTAATTTTATCTTATTTATTTCTTATTTTAATATGCCCCATTATTTGTGGCACATGTGCCTATATTTTCCTATTATTGACATTTGAATAAGTCATGTTCATTTGATTGTGTGGCATTTGAACATACCCCTTGTTTGTAGTCTCCTTGGACCATTGCCTTTTTACATGATTTTGATTGCTCTTGTGTGTTTGATTGGTTTCTTATTGATCTTGTATTTTTATTATCCATATTTTTTAGTGGTATTTATGATTCATCTTAGGCCTTAATGTGAACACATTCTATGTGCTTCATCTGAGGCCTTATTTTATCCTTTTGAGGTGAGATAACTACCAGTTTTTATCTTCCCTCACTTCAAATATCGGGGGGAAAGAGGAATATTAGTGGGGGCATGTCATAGAGACATGGATTCTACATATTCATAGTTTTATATCTAGTGGGAGAATGTTTTGGAAACATGTTCTCCACACATATTCAGTATGCAACATACCCAAATTATAGTGGGGGCATGTTTGGGAACATAGCCTCTACTTTTACACTTATATAAGTTTTAATATTTTTTTATATATATGGGGGGGGATGTTTTGGAAACATGTTTTCCACACTTACAAAGTTCTCAAATTGGCTAGATTTACAGTTATATGATTCATATACACATTTGTGGTAGAATTATATATATTGGTACCATTGTTCTACATATTTTCAACATGATACATATATAAGGTGCATATGATATGCAATGTGTGCCTAATATTTCAAAATCAAATTAGTTTCAGATTTAAAACACTTTTAAGGATCATCATCACCCATTAGGCTGTATTTTTATGGATTGTATTTAGATAACCTATTGTAGTAGTTGGTTTAATTTTGGTAATGGGTGAGGTGATTTAATCACTCAATCATACCAAGTTTATAGGCTTGATTTCATTTCATCACCCAAATTGACTAGATATATAGTATAGGTTGATGTTTTTCACTCATTCTTACTAATGTTATAAGTATAATTGAGTTACATGGTTAAACTAATATCAATTATCAGGTCGAAACTCATCTTTTCTCAAAGTTTGGGCTCATGTGTCCTCCAATATCTCCTTATCTTTTTATATATATGCATTTTACATATTTATATTTATATTAATCTTAGTTTTAATGATTCATAAAGATATATCTTTTAAATTAAACCTGCAAAATGCAAGACAGTTGCTTCAATACATAGGTATACTCCTTGACCTTGCTATCTTTAAATTTTAGATTATATGTACTAATTATATATTATAACATGATTTTGGTTGCAATTTAGTCACCATGAAAAGCACTCAAGTTGGACTCAATCAATTGCAAAGTGTTATACACACCCAAGTGCACATTCCTTTCCTTTAAACTAGCAATTTTGTTACTAGATTAAATGAGGGAAAATGTAGATGATATTTATGAATTATCACCTCATTATTTTACTCTTGAAAAACTCAAAACTTGATTATTCCTCTCAGTTTCATACCTTACATACTTCTATAATTCTAATATTTATTACCTCTTTGTGTCTAATTACTCATCTCTTAGTCTAACCAGTATCATTCTAATGACATAGGCCTTATATCTTACCTATAATGTTGTAAACATCCTTATCTTCCACCTTTGTAAGTTTTAGAATTGCACCCATTTTATAACTTCTTGGATACTTGTGTCTCATTTAGATGTCTATGTCAATGCAATTGTCGTATCTTAGCATAAATGTCCAATGCCCAAAATTCATTTATTTTGAAAATAAAATGCATTTTTATGTTTATCCTAACTAATTTAATGTGATATATTCTCAAAAAAGGATTGGTATAGATACAAGATAGACTATCATTCATTCCTATCCTATAAATACCTAACAACTCACAAGGCAAGTTACCAAAAGTAATCAAGGAAGAAATCAAGTGAGAAAAGATTCCCTATTTTATCCTATTTCCATTTAAATCATAAAGACAAAACATAAAAAGTATGAATTACTAAAGGAGAAACCCAAGAACCACATTTTCCAAGTTAGAAGATAGCTCATTATTGTACTTGATTATCACATATTACATGATTCACACACAAGCCAACACATATGAGAGAATTACATCAGTATGATGCCTTCTTCAAAGTAGTGGCTATGTAGGCAACACTTATTGACAAGGGATTTAGGCTTAGATCAACACCATGATCCCACTAAACCATCTTTACTAGGGAATCATTGAATGTCACTATGAAGATGAAAATCTAGGGTTTTATCATTTGATAAGTAACAACAATCCATGACATATATTTGAATGTAGTAGAGAGAACATGATGCAAAACCTAGAAGTATCCAGGTGGTCACTTCTAGTTTAAACATGTATTTCATATTGGATACCTGTGTTTGATCCTAGTAGTAGCATTGATAGAACCATCCCAAGGTGATACATGTGTCTGAGGCCACATAGGTACTTAATCTAGAATTTGGTGACTATTGTCTAATATCATTCAAGTCTACTTACTATTCTTTATTGAGATGCATATTATCATCATAACTAACTAAGTATATTTTTTCAATTATCATTATAATATATACCATAGTTGTGTTTCCCTATTATTAGCATACCTCAATGTAATAGATTTATTATATGTTCTATATGAGTTTTGAAATTAATTGGCCTACTATAGATAAGATTATCACCTTTGTGCTTATTCATTTATATATTCTTAACCCTATATATTATATTAGGATCCATATCTAATTTAGAGTTTAAAATCACTTAGATGAGAAATAATGTAAAAAGTAAGAGAAAATTATTTTGAAGCAAATTAAACTCTTAAATTAATTGATCACATACTTGTTTTAGTTGCATTAGTTTGATATAGTTGTTGATGTTTATTTACAGGAGAGCTAAGAAATGGAAAAAAAAAAATGACAATTCATCACATTGATATATATAAATTGATTTCCATCTGTATGAGTAGTATTAGTGAAAGGGTCTTGATATGGGGAAAGACTTGTAATTTCCACCTTTGAAACCACATTATAAACTTTAGATTAATCATGTATTTCTTGATTTTTGATCTCTTATTTTAGAAACCTTGGTATTTTATTTTTTACCTTGAATTTGATTTTCCATATTCTTTTTTAATAATTTCACTTTTTCATGTTGTATCTTTTGTAACCTTTTATCATTCAACTATTCCTTTTGTAACTACTTTTTCTCATCTTGCAGCTTTTGTAATTTGGAATTTCCATCTTGTGCCTTTTGTAGTTTTTCTTTGGCATCTTGATTTTTTTTTACTCTTTCTTGCTCTAAGTTTTTATTTTAAATATTTTCTTTATCTAATTATTTCACTTGTGATTGCTTTTACTTTAAATTATCTTTTTGTACCCATACTTGTTATTTTGTAGTTGTGTTGTAGAATGTGCACTCATATTGTGAGTGGGTTTTTTGATTGATGTATCAATAATAGGATCACCACTATAAATTATACTTTGCATCTTATTCTTCAAATCCAAACAACTATATGCATAATACTCATGCATTCTATGATATGCACAATAGTACATGTATCTTCTTAAATGATGTAGAGTATGTAGTTTGATCAACTTATTTGTAATCATTTCCATTAGAATATTTATTGAAATATTATTAGCCTTTTCATACTTTTTCAATTACTAATAATAGATGAATTATGTTTTTACTTTAAATCTTGATAGAAAGTCTTGTTAGACATAACATTGATGGATGAAGATACAAATAAATAATTTACACTAGGATATTTTGGATTCTTTACATATGTGACCTGATTTTCCAATGATGTGATATTTGAAGTGAAATATTAATTTCAATTTTAAAACTCTTCTATTAAATTCCACTTAATGATGATTTTATCTTGAGGGTTTTATAAGAACAAAACCTAGCTACTTCATATTTAATATACATACCCACAACATCAAGAGGAGATGTGCAAAGTGGAGGGGTTTGAGGAAGGATATGTTACTTACCTTATTTTTAAACTATAAGATGTGATACCTTACCCATTGGAATAGTGATAACATGAACCTAGCTAGAGGGAAACTACCTATCATACACTTGAGGGTTATGAGTGGGGAGTCATTCATTTTTAACCATTTTAGATTTTTATAAGACTAAAAGGAGAATAAGAGGAAAAACATGTCTGAAGGATAAAAACCACT
This sequence comes from Torreya grandis, assembly GCA_037957365.1. NCBI lineage: Eukaryota > Viridiplantae > Streptophyta > Pinopsida > Cupressales > Taxaceae > Torreya > Torreya grandis. The sequence goes on from JARHVA010006025.1 coordinate 554,315, forward strand.
CCAAAAAGTTTGGGAAAATTATAATTGAATTTAAACCCTATGAGGGATTGTTTTTAGAAGGAAACCCTAGGCACAAGACTAGGGCATGCAATATTCAATAAATAACACAAGTTCACTAGTATGTTTTATCGAAATTGGGGAACTAGAAAAATGTAAGACCCTAAATAAGTAAGCCATTACGAAAAATTAGAATTCTAGGTATATCCAATAAATGATAATTTTTTATTTAAAATTTGTTAAATATAGAAACTTATTAGAATATGTAAATTGCAACATGAAATATAAACTTGACTAGAAAAATGAGAGGTGGGTGATTCTAGATTTAAGACTGATAGGTTGATTGTGTTGACTATATGGAGAATAGGAAAAAGAGGTAGTCAAATTCCCATATAGGATCATAGTGATTGGAAAATGGTAGGGGTACACTATTATACTTAGACTGTGATAGTATTTGAGAGAAGATCAGGATCTTGAGATTGATAGGTTTTGTGCACCTTTGGTTGTTTATTCTATAAACTATGCAGGAACTTATGATTCACTTTGGCGACCATTTTGTCACTTATTTTCCCTTTCAACCCATAAATCAATAGACAATATGAAAAAATGGAATCTTGAAGTAAAAATGGGTTAGCATTTTAAATTATGCTTGACCTCAGCATCTCCTATTTTAATCATTGCTTACATACCAATAATCCAAAGAGGGATCAAACTCCATGTAGTTATCCCATGCCATGGTGGTGTGTGTGAAACTAGTGTAGAATGATAGATTTTGGTGAAATCATAGTGTGATTGAGTGATTCAATTATTACTTGTAACCTTATAGGTGTATTCAAACTTTAGCTTAGGGTTAATAATGACATATGTGATCAAAATTGGGATAAATAAGGAATTTACTCTCAATGCGCAATTAGAATTCTGATGGTTTTCTATGCGTAAGCCTCTTGTATGGAAAATGATTTTAAATGTTCTTATATAGTAGTATTTTTTTATTTCATTTAGATGAGTCTTGCCCAAACTTATGGACCGACCCTTACACAATGTTGAATTTTTTAAAATAGTCATTAGTTGGTGAGAGGAAAACTTTTTTCAAGGTGGAAAATAGTGGGGTGTGTTATTGTCCCAATGGGGGATTCCTATCCTAAAGGAAACAAGAGCTAAGATGAGGGTATGAATAAATTTGGGCATGATCCTAGGCTATAGAGAAAGCTAGATGGAGACATTATAAATTAATTTAGGCTGTTTGAAGGAGTGATTCATGATGTCAAAATTAATGAAAAGTGGTAAAAGGGCCCTAGGATAGATCGTGGTATAAGTATGTCAAAAAGGTGATCACAAGTGCATAATTTTATCTTAAATTTTAATTTATGTGTTTAAAATATGCAATTAGGCCAAAGTTAACTTTAAAATTTGATTTTTGGCAGACCATATACCTAGGAAAAAAAGCATGGTTTCTCCATATTGATCCTCTTCGATGTTTTAATTTAAAGAAGCATTGTATGACCAACAACATATTTATTTTAGGGAGGAAATTGTGCATATTTATCAGTCATCCATTTTTCTAATGTATCTTCAATGTGATAAAAATGACATATTAATTGAGGGTAGGACACTTCACATGTTTTCCATTGTTTCTTTACTAACACTCTGAAGGTTTTTTTAATATTCCATGTTTGTTGTCCTTCCTTTATGACCAATAGTTTGTAGGATGGATTGTGATGATTTTAAAATAATAGTATTTGGAAATTTCAAGACTCATTGATGATATGTTTTCTTATATTTTTGGTAGTTTATGTTTCTTATTGGGACCTAAGTAAAATTACACAACATTAGTTTTAAAGCATGCTAGATGATGGCCCATCTAGTTCATGTGAATACCAATGTTCTAGCTGAGAAAAATATTTGAGGGTTAAAAATGATGAGAGATGTTGGATATGAATGTCTCTTGGTGCATAGAAAAAAATTATATATAAAAAATCAAAAATTATAGTCTAATGAAAAATAAAACCATTAGATAAAAAACTAAAAATAGAGTCTTAGTGAAACACAAAGTTAATAACCTATAATACAAATCTTTGTAATTCATGCATAAGTAAATATTGAAGACATTAGAAAGATATGGATTCTTTTTAAAAAACTCTTAAAATGAATTGAATGTATCCAAAGGTAGTAAATACAACAAGGAAAAGATTAATGTTGTTGAGAGATCATCAACAACTTCAGGTAGGAGAAAATGACAAGTCCAATAAATTTAAATTTATTGTCATTATTATAAATATAAAAAGGATTATTTATTCATGTCACATCTGAAATTATAAGACTATCCATTTTAACTATTATCCAATATATGTATGTAAGAATAAACTAGAATAACAGAGCATCTGTAGGGTTTTAAGGTTATCGGTAACTTCAGTAACAACTAATTGAGTATAAACAACTTCCACAATAACTATTTCAATAAAATTAAATTCTACAACAACCTGTAAAGTAATCCTTTTGTAACAATTATTTCAATATCAATAACTTCAACATCAATTATTTAAATGACAAGAACATTTTTAGAAATACCATTAATAATAACTTCATCAATAACATTGGCTTCAACAACACTACTTTATGGTTTAGATACATAACCTTCCACATAATGCAAGTGAATGAGATTATTCTACAATGATTGCAACATCAAATCCACTCTAAATGAAGCTAGTTAGATGGAATTATAAATTCTAAATAAATTAATTGGATAGAATTAGAATTTATAAATAAGTTAATTAAATAAAATTGGAGATGAATTTAGAATTTATAAATAATTTGGTTGGCTCCAGATTACTTGATACTTTTTTACAACATTGGGAAAATATTAGTTGAGTTTCCCTCTAACAAATTTGGTTTGGTTAGATTCACAATTTAAAACTTGTTGGAGTTTTTACTAAAAATGATACTGAGTATAAATAGGGTTATATTATATTTGAGGTGGTTGTGTAATTTTTTATATATCCTCTTTATAAAAGAGAAGGAATATTGTATTTTAAAAAGGAGAAAAAAGGGAAAAAAAGTATAGAATAAGAAGGATGATAGAGAGAAGAATATGAGAACATCTTGTTGTTCAATTTTGGGATAATATTTATATTTTTTTGTATTTTACTTTGATCTTTCTTATGGATTGAGAAGGATATTGAGATTTAGTATAGATGTAACAAACATATGCCCTTTTTTTGTATAAGGAGTATATATTCATAACATGTTAGAGTAAAAGTAGATAGATGTTTATTTCATATTATTTCATTTCCTTGTTTTATAAATAGGATAGATTCATATCTCTCTTAGGGAAGGTTTTATGCATCATACGCATTAGCTAAAGTTTTGAGGTTCCCAAATTGATAATTTTTGAGTCATCACATGTTCAACAGTTGAAGTGTTGCCCATTTGGGTTCACCCTTTAAGGTGATTAAAATTTACTAAACATATTAGTTTTTTATCATGTGCACATCAATATTAACCAAAATTTAATATAGATAAATGGATTTCAATAAAATTGAAAGACAAATATTCATATAAATCTAACTAGGCTTAAATATATATAAAATACTAAATTTGAGATATATATATTTTTTTAAAACTAGAGAAAGTAAATATATATGATACTGAAATGTATCTTGGATATCAATGGATTAGGTGATGGATTTTAATTTATGAAAATTAACTATAGGTATTTTTGGAAATAAAACACATAAAACAAGGGATGAACGAACAAGATTTTCAAATTGAATCATTTCATTTGTAAGGAATATAAATTAGGTGAAATTTATTTTTATGAATGTGTTCATCTAATCTGTGGCTCCAAAAACCTTACCCATGTTGCACACCTTCATTTAAATCACTAAGAATGGACTTATTTATCTTAAGGTTATTGGATGGCTATATTTGAAAATTATAAGTAAAACACCATATATTTTGGAACTTGCATAATGTTATGGAATAGTTAAGTCATCTTGGTATTTGCAAGCCCCTTAAGAATGTACAATATTAAAAACCAACACTTTAAAAATTACATTAATTCATCATTCACTAAAACTTGTGTAATTAATTTTATCACTAACAAAAATTTTAGTGCTACAATGAATGCCCTAATGATATGTTTTAATGCTTGTAGATGCTCAATAAAGTCATGTTAAAAATAAATTAATTCTTTCCTCTACCAGATGACACCTAAATGAATGGTAAATTGATAATAGATGCCTAAACGCACCAAGTTGTTGTTGTTGTTGTTGTTGGTGGTGGTGGTGGTGGTGGTGGTGGTGGTGGTGGTGGTGGTGTGTGTGTGTGTGTGTGTGTGTGTGTGTGTGTGATTCAAATTAATACTATATGGGCACACACACCAACTTATTGCGATATAAAATGTCAAGAATATATAACAAGGTTCATATGAAATGAGCAGAAGAAGGACTTAGAAAAATCCTAATAGTATCCTATAAATTAAATGATAAATTAATAATTTATTTTAAAATTTTCAAGATATTATATTCAAACAATAGAAATTAAAATAATAAGACAAAATCAATTTTTCTCATTGGTTGACAAGGGTCGTAACCATAGGATTGAATGGTTGCAGAAGTAACGTGCATTTAAAAACAAAGAAACACTTGTTCTATATCAAATTTAATTAGAAAGAAATGTGGTTAATTATTATAGACAATACATTCTATGAGTTGTGATGTCAACAGGAGGGATAAAAATTCTTATTGTTTAGATCTCCACTTGATAGATATTTTATTTTATTTATAATTTTTCCTTTTTTTTTCATTGTTTTGTGTTGGTATGATATTGATCATCTTATCGTTGTTTTTATGACTTTTTTCTATTCCCAAAATTAATGCCCAACAAATATTTATTTATAATATTATAGATTTAGAAAGCTTAAAAGAATAATATAACTTGTAATGGATACGTGAAATAATATCTCCCATCACAATCGGACTATATTCAAAACTACATTTTTTAATTTACGAAGAAAAATATAATTTAAATTATCGTATAGCTTAAAGGGCATATGCAATATTATAACTCATGATATCATTTAATGCCTTTAACACTAAAGTGTCGATTTTATGTAAATATCAAAATGATTGTTTTTTTTAACATTTTATCATTTTACTTTCCAATATCTTTATGAACTAACAAGTACAATTACATGAATTAAATTTTCATTGTTAATAATTTTTTAATTTATATTTTAGTAAATGTTATAATAATTATATTTTTTGATTAAAAAATAAATTATTATATTTATTATTTAAAAAATATAATAATAAAGTAAATCGATGATCTACAATAAATATGGAAATAAGTTGGCATTCAAATCCTAAATCAATAATATGTAAGTATTCTACAAGCATAAACAAAAATTAGATTATGAAAACCAAAAATAATATAGTTAAATATTTTTCATTATTCACAAATAACAAGAAATGCTCATTTATTATTAACTAAAGGACTAAGCAACCCATTTAATTTCTTCTCCAAAAAAATGTAAATTTTAGGAAAAGCTCATTTACTAGCGCACATATCTAAGCTTTTTTAAATGAACTATTTAATGGACTAAGCACCTCATTTAATTTCATCTCCAAAGAATGTATATTTTAGGAGAAACTCATTTATTAGTGCACAAATCTAAGCTTTAGTAGTCTGTTTTCGCCGATTCGAAACCACCTTAAACAAGAAAAGATGAGTAGATGTGTTATAATTCTTAATCTCAATGTCCATACAGAATTGAGAATTCTGAGTGAAGATGATCCGTTATCCAACTCTGGTCCACAATTCCCTACGTCTTCTGGCCGATAATAGACCGAAGAAAAACAAGAGCATGGTGACAGCAGAAATTGATGACATACCTTCAGGCATAGAAGCTAAACATGGAAGAACTTACTCTATTGAAACAAATCCTGGTAAGCTCAGAATTTGAAGACCAGAACACTGCCTATACCAAATTAAATGTTAACCATTACAATAATGAAGAACGAAGGTTGAAAATGGTTCTCAGGATAACCCCAAGGATGAAATAAGAACCTCAGTATCAATAATTTAATGGTGAAGAAGAGAAGGTTTGCTGCTCAGGGAGATGACACTAATCTCCTTCAGAGAGAAGATCAGTGTCACCTCACCTGCGCATCAAACACAACACGCCCTAAAATGAGTCCTTGCTTATTTTTAGACACTTCACCAATTTATAGAAAAAAACGGTACAACTAAGGACAAGTGAATATGAAGTTGATCTAATATTGTTCCAAAGTTGTTAAATCCCATTCAACATTCAGTGTGGATCCCTGCCAATGTGGGGGGAAAGGGAATAAGCAGGTCATAGTCTTGGTCTTATTAGCCTTGTAGATTATTGGACTTTGACTGACTTGTGCGATAAGTTGGTAGAAACCTGAACATGACCATAACCGGAGACAACCTGGCAAAAGTGAGCATGACAAAGACCTCAAGACCTCAATCTTGTTAGCGTCAATTTCTCCTCCAAAAGGGGCAGTCCAACGCCAAGCTAACTGCCTGTGTAATTAAGCTAACTAATGCATAAATAGTTCCTTTGTTTTCTCCGCCATTCATGCATGCAAACGATGGTTAAACAGCAGTTGAACTCTGTTTTTTCCTTTTTTAACCGCTTCTCTTTGCTGCGGTTGAGATGCTCTTGTAACTTTTGTTAAGGCTAAGGCTTTTTCAATTATTATTAAGGAAATACCTTGAAATCTGCATTTTTTTCTTGCTCTGTTTTTCTTTTCCTACTCTGTTTTTCTTGCTGCTCTTTTTTTGTTTCTTTCAGGTTGATGCAGCTGTAGCTTCAAATTTTACAAATCTTGTCTTTCATATAAGAATCCAGCCTTTAACGATTTAGAGGAAGTACAGAAGCAAGAACATATTAATTAACTATATTCAATATAATACAATAAACCTGCACTATTACATAACTTTTGAAGCTGCAAGCTGTTTCCATCGTTTGATTCCATGCGAGTTAGGTTTTATCTAACATAAGATTTCAATGATGGAAAATGCATATTGACTAACATATCGCTCTATTCATACTTAGTCAATTGGCAGTGAGCCTTTGTTCTTACTCGTACACCCAGCTGCAAATTGGATTTGCTCTTAAACCCTGTAATTTTTTAATTTATGAAACAATGAGGATGCTCTTAGAATATTCTATAACTATCCAAGACGAGATGTAAGCCCCATTAAAACTTTAGATTGTAGTTACTTGTTCACAAGATTGTGTTTGTGATTGTTGAATTCAACGAAACAAAATTTCACCTTCATTTGATTGTGAATATCATAATATGGTCGACATCGTGAAAGAAAAGAAAACTTATTCTTCGCTCCCAAGATGTCATTACGGGGATGTAGTAAGTGTAATTTAATTTAGCTTCAATGAAACCATGATTTTTATTATTGCTAGCTATTTATTTATTTATTATTTTTTAAATTGGTAATTTGGTGGATAGGTAGAATATAGATACATAGAGTTGTCGATGTATTATTATTTTTGCTTTTAAATATAATAGTTCAGTGTTATCATAATGATTCGCAAAGGGTTGAGACAACATAATTTTAAATTAAAAAAAGTTTAAGAATATAATATATTTACAATTTATTAAAAAATAAAAAATTGATATTTTTTTATATAATTTATATAATTATAAAATCTATTAGTGGGTGAATGTTTTTACAAATGTTGTTTTTCATTGGCATTTTTTTTTTTTGAATGGTACATGAATTTTAGTGAACTAACACAATATATCTACAAATATTAACTATTTATTTAGAAAAAAATTTGTTTGACACATTAATAACTCTCTTTATAATGACTTTAGGTGGATTTTTATTTGAATATTTTAATCAAAGAGAAATATTCATAGTACACACTTTGTTTATGGGTCTAGATATTGAATTGATCTCAATACTTTGTTTATGGGTTGATGATCTTAATGGCATAGAATGATTGAATTTCTTTGTGTACAAAAGGTGTGTATATATAACGTGAAAGCAGTTAAATAGTTGACAACCGGTGGTAACTACCAACCGAACACCAACATGATTGAACTACTAACAAACAATGGAATAGATAACTAGCTACATTAACATTACCCCACTTATTACATTTTTTTTACAAATGTACGCCCAAAATAGATCAAATTTCAGCTTATCAAGTGACTTGGTGAGTATATTTGCTACCTGTGAATCTATTGGGTAGTACTAGAGATAAATGTGGTGGTTCAAGGCTTGTTCTTGAATATAGTGGCATTGGACCTTAATGTGTTTGGCCCTCTCATGAAATACTAGATTCTTGACAAACATTAACACACCCTGATTATCGTATAAAAGGACTAGTGGTTGATCTTTAAGAATGTCTATGTTAGACAGAATGAGATGTAACCATATTGCCTCACACACATCTCCTCATGTGGCATGGTATTTTTCTTTTGTGGATGAGAGAGAAACAACACATCACTTCTTAATAATCCACAAAATTGGTCTAGATCTAAGATGAAAAACATACACTAAGGTTTATTTCTTATTGTCAATAGATCTAGCATAGTACGATTTTGTGTAACCCTATAAGAAGAAATTTGAGTTCTTCTTGTATTGTAGACCATAATTAACTTACCTTAGACATATCTTAAAACATGTTTCACTAAAACCCTATGACACTTCTTTGGATTTTACACAAACCCTGAAGGATGGATGATAGCAAAACATATGTTTGGTGTTGCATAAGTCAATTAAATGAGACTCCAAACAAGCTACCTGTAGTGAGATTCATCTACTTCAGGTGATTCATGAAATTGGGAAAGTTGTAAACCTTTCTCCATCATATTTGACATTGGTTTAGAATTTATCATGCCATATTTCTTAAGGAGCATCTTAGCATATTTAACCTAAAACAAAAATATGATTCCTATTTTGTCATATCTCCAAGCCATGACAATAATGAAGTAGCCCCAAATCTATCTTGTAGAAAGATTTCTTCAAGTCATTATTTAATTCTTCAATAAGATTATCTAAACTTTATGTGATTACAAGATTATCCACATAAAAAACCAGAATGACAATCATTTTGCCTACCTTCTAGATATACAAATTAGTATTTTGGGGGATACAAATGAATCTATGTTGCAATAAATGATCATCAATCTTAATGTACCATGTCTTTGGTGCTTGGTTAAACCCATAAATTGACTTATTTATATGACATATTTTATGTGGATGTTGTTCATCAATGAAGCTTTTTGACTAGGTCATTTTTACTTCTTCTTCAAGATCACCATTCAGAAAAACACTTTTCACATCCATCTATTGAAGTTTGTATCCCTTTTGTGCTAGAGTACACAAAAAAACTTTTATGGTCTTTGTTGTCACTTGGATTTGCACCCTTGAGGAAGTAATCAGCTCTCCTCATCCAAGTGGCATAATGCAAACATCTCTCTTACTGTGGGTGAAAATTTCACTGAGATGAATCTCTAGATAAGGGGCTAGCACCCCTTGATGCACCTTTAAAGCTCTCTCTCTCTCTAACTTAACAATTTGTGTATGAAAAGGGTCAAGGAAAATAACTAAGAAACCAAGTGGCGATGCACCAATGTATAATATCCTCCCAATTGACTGAAACCACTACTTAAAGACAAACAAGGTGTTTCTCACACAATACTAACAACTCAAGATTAATTACTACAACAATATTTAATATGCTAGATTCAAGAAGGTATATGATTCTTAAGAAGTGAATGAATGATTCCAAAGATGGATACAATCATGGACCACTTCTAGAATACGTCTAAACTTAGAAAATAATACTATCAAAGACTTGAAATAATCTCCTTTCTATAAATTGGTAGACCATCAAGAGTAGAAGCTAGAAAAGATAATCTTTCACTAGACTAGACCAACAAGATTCAAGTCATTACTCAATATTATACCATATGAATGGAAAAAACACTTGTATATTTATTCAAGAGTTCTTCAAGTATAAATCTGGCTAGAGTTTTCCCAATAACCAGTGAAGGCTGCTCAAACAGCCAAAAGAATGCATATTTATAGCTTTGAGAGAGAAATCCAGCAAAAGAAGTCCAAAGGTGACTCGAACATATGTCACCTTCAGGATATTAGTTATAATTTCATGTGAAAGAGAAGTGAGGCTAGTCATGCCATGTTAGGAGGTCTACTTGTCTGAAACAAGTCATAAGAATGGTGAAAAGTGGCATAAAACCTTTAGAATTAGCACAAGAAACTGCCTCCATCAAAGACCATCCATGAACATTTGAAATTGAAAACAAGAGAGTCAACACATAACACTGTTCAATAGAAATAGAATTCATGGTGAAAGTTATAAAATACTCCTTCTAGCTACAAGCTATCCTTTGGATACTTGTGTTTGTTGATTTCATGGAAGCTCCTTGATATGGGTCAGCTACTAACAACTCAAACTGTTGACCTATCTATTTTTCACTTGTTTTGTCTACACCAGATGCTCAAGATTTTTCCATTTTTTAACTTTATATTTACTCTCAGGTTCCCACCAAGTTTTTTTTTACTCCAATGGCTATTTTTTGTAGATTAAAATTGACATTTGCAGGGCCATCACCTTCCTTATTCATTCAAAACATTCCCTTGGACATAAGTTTCTTTTGGACTTTTTCCAAGTGTTCTTTAACTATGTAAAGTTCCCTTAAAATCATGAAAAGTTCCATATAAATCAATGCGTGGGACATTTTTTCTTGCAAGATATATTTTGGAGAACTATTTGGGGCACTTGGCTTCAAGGTGTCCTTTAGGAAGATTTGTCTTGGACACTTTTCCCAAAAGAAATCTTTCGAGATTTTTGCTTTTGACAATTTATACAAATAATTTTCTTGATCAAATTCCTTTGAGATTTTTTCTTGAATAAAATCCTTCGTGTATTTGTTTTGGTATTTTCTCTCGAGAGAATTAATTTCACTCTTTGCATTAGGTCTTCTCCTTATGGTTTTTGAATAGGACACCCTGCTTGAAAAATACCCTTTAGAAAGATTGGGATGCACCTTTCAAAACTTTTTTTTGGTCCACCTTCTTTCAAAAATACCCTTTGGCTTTTTTGTAAAGTACCTTTTGGGTTTTTGAAAATGTCCCTTTGAAAAGGTTAAAGTGACCCCTTCAAAAAAGCTGAAGTGCCCTTCAAAAAAGCTGAAAATGACCTTTTTGGAAATATGGATGTGTTCTTCAGAAAAGTTGAAGTGCCCTTCACAAAAGTTACAAATTACCCCTTTTGCTTAAAAAGATATCTTTCGAGGAAATTGTTTCAGATAAAATGTTTGAGACAATTCCTAAAACTTAATTTTTTTTTTAAAAAAAAAACTTCTGAGAGAAAGAACACTTACACTTTTGTTGTGGCTTTTGTGTGAAACACCTCCTTTGAAGGAATTTTACCTAATAGGAAAACCCGAAGTGGATGGCCAAACTCAAATGACTAAGTCCAAAAAAGTGTTTTGAAGAAATATTTTGAACATGAAGATCATTGTTTGTGCTTCAGTGAAGGGTCTGAGACTTAGTACACAGGAACTTTGAACCATGATGAACAAACCCACATGATTATCTTCCTCTGTAACTATCATGGGTACAAGATCTAGCAATTTATAAATATTCTTTAAAACTCTGCTTAGACCTATTATCATGACTCAAAGAAAGTAAAAGGACCTAGATAATAAATTGATCAAAGATAACAACATTCATATTACATTGAATAAACCTAAGATCACACTATGACATGATAGTTACCCTTAAAAGATCTAGAGGCTAATTTTTTAAATAGGGGTGCCCAATTTTGACCTGAGGGGCAAAAATTTGATCAATAAATTGGTGACTCATAGGGGTAGTATGCATGCTATAGTAACTAGACCAGTAGCCTTATCAATCCATTAGGTTTATGAAAGCATCTAAGGAGTGAGTTAAACAAGAGACCTTGACCATTGACTCAAATCTTGATCAACAAGACAACCATTGACTACCTCAAACACACAAAGGAAAGAGACACATAACAAAGACTAAAGTAAACACACTTGTGCTACTTGGCACTTAGGGAAAACAAACACAACAAAAAGGAAACAAATATGTACATTGATCTTGATTATACCTCCCTTCTTGGATCAAAAGGGAAGTATCTTAAGTCTCCTTCCTCACTATATGAGTGAGGATGCCAGTCATGCTTCTTCTTTGATGGGATACTAGATGACTCTCACTTCCTCTTTTCTCCTTGGTTTTGTACATCATCCAATAGAATCATCTCCTATGCATTATCAAAGTATTCAAGGTCCTTTTGAACCTCAAATCATGCCTAAAACTGTTGTCTTTTCATCTTGTCATGACAAATCTGAAAACTCATGTATGGGACAACTTGTTACAAGTTCATCTCTCCTTGAAGGATATCATCATCTTTTTCCATTATCATAATTTCTTCAAACTCTTCAAGGAGCATTGTATCATAACCATTTTAAGGTGTTTCTTTATTTCATTCTTCATGAAAATTATTGGAGGTGGTTACATAGGTAGAAGTAGAGACAAGCTTCAAGTTACCATCCAAAGGCCTAAAATCATCATAGATTGCTCTATTATGATCCAAGTTCTCTTCATGATGCCGATCTTCAACATGTATTTGTTCTCTATCATATTGAGCTCTCTTTTCTAGGAGCTTGGTCTTTTCCTCCTCATACTCTTGGAACATTTGTATGTAAATCTACCACATGTCCTCCTTTTGAGCCACATCTTCTTGCTTGCCATGTCTAGTGATGTAGGAGCATCTACACAAGACATGGTTATGATTAAATTGAAATTTGAATTTATTGTATTTTCCTCTATAATGTTAAAATTAAGGAGTAATTGTAAAAATTAAAAGTGAAAACAATAATTTTTGGGCTGTTGAGGGAATAATGGAGGAGTGGTTAAAATATTTTCAACTTTGGTAAATTGTTACAAATTAAAAATTGTATTTTATTTTGCTTAAGCCCAAGTTTGGCATGGAGGTTAAGAAGAAGATTATTTAAAACCAACAAAGCAAGATATGCAAGATGGCATGAAAATTACGTAGAAGGAGGGACAGAAGGAGAGCCTCTCAGCAAGGAGATAGGAAGAATGAGCAGCAGTATGTAAAAAAAAGGCAGGACTGCAACAAAGACAAAATGCAAGAATCAAGTGAAGAAATATAGAGGAGAGAGAAAGAGTGAGGATCTCTTATTCAAGAAGAGAATGATGTAAGTGTTCTTATTTTGATAATGAAAAATGATGTTGATTTTGTTTATATCATCTGTTCTTCGAAATGGTTTCAATCTACATGTAGACAGTTTTGATTCTTTCAAAATAGTATCAGAGGTGAAGATCTATGTTGGCCGGTATTGGTATAAATTGTGTTTGTGCTACGGCCAGTTGGTGTAGTGTTTTGTTCGTAAACCAAAGATCGTCAAACTTGTAACTCATATCCTTGTGCGTCCAGAACCCACAGTCATGTTTCATGCGTTTTAGTCTAGTTGAGCTTCCATCACATGTTGGCTGTTGATGATTGTGTAGCGATTGATATGAAGAATCAAAATCAACATGTTTTACTTGCCTGTGTGAGTCAGTTTCAGTCAGGGCTTATGTGGCAGTCGGTTTTAGTTTATTAAGAGTTCGTAAATTCACATAACGTGAGGTATGTGGAAAGATTTGAACATGCGTTGTGACTCCTATGGGTCGTTCCAACCGATTCTCAGCATCGCTCAAAAACAAAAGAAGTCTCATATAGTCTATTTGTCCAAGCATTCGCTCAAAAGGAAGTCTCATAGTATGCCATTTCCAGCTTCCACATAAGTGTCAAATGTTGCATTTAGATGGGTTCTTGTAAAGTGTTTGTGAAAAGGAATCGTATAAGAAGAATCTAAGATCATCAGATGCAAATATTAAGAATTGATCAAGATATTGAAATTTATGCACATAAATTGAAGGCTCAGCAGTCAACACAGGCCCGCGAAGAGGTTCAGGTAGATGAGACTTTTGATATAGAGGTTCTTGGTTGATTCAGGCTTTTTCAAGTATACATCACCAATGGATCTAGAAACCTGAATAATTCCCTCCACCTGCCAAATTCCATGCTTTAGTAACACAATATGTGAGTCGTCTGGGTGTAAAGACTGTAGCTCGTGTTTAATATCCTCAATACATGCATTATGCTCTGTTGACGACTGCATTGTGATAACTTCTCCTATGAGGTTGTGGCTAATTCTGCATCATCAGGAGTACTTTTAGTTGGTCTAAATTCAGGTGTACCATGCATACTAGGTGTTCTAACCTGTGATACAATGGAACAGGCCATTGACAGAGCTGGTGGTAAAGTCTGAAACAAAGGCTTGTGAGTATTTTACAATGCTCTTTGGGTTGAATATCTGGAAACTTGTTTTCTGATAATAAGGTCAGATGAGGTAGGTTGGTTCTTAAATGGAGGTATAGGCCTGTATTAGATGTTAGTATAGCTCCATACATAATGATTTGATCTTAAGGGATTGGTAGACCCATACAAGCCAAAAGAAGAAAGGTGAGATTGTTTAGTGTACATAAATCATTTGGTATCAGGTTAGCTGCATCATTTGGTATCAGAGCTTGAAGCTCTTGGGATCTGCTGAAGGAAAGGTATGAGCAACTTTACTACTTGATTTTATTTTATTCTGTTAAAGAATCAAACAGGTGAAAAAGGAAGAGAAGAAGCCAAGGAAGGCTTAGAGAAGAAGATCCAAGAGGAAGCTTGGATAGTTTGCCAAAAGACTAAGGTGAAATAGACTTAGGTTAGGTAAAGGATGGAGTTTGAAGCTTAGAAAAGCTCTAGAAGAAGAGCAAGTCAATGCTCAAGAAGAAGATCCAAAGCAAGGTAAGCTTGGATTTGTGATTTATATTTGATGAAGTGTTGTATAAGAATTGTTGCAGGATTGAGAGAAGAGGATCAAAAGACTAGGATGCAAAAGGCCTAGGTGAGATCAAGGGGATTGTCAAAAGACCAGTCAAGGAGGAAAGGCTTGGGTGAGAAAAGGGATCAAGAGACCAAGGTGGAAAAGACTTGGGTGAAGATCTCAGAGATGGAAGCATTGTTGAAAGCACTACAGAGCAACAAGGTATATAAGGGCAGCAAGAGGAAAGCAAGCATCAAAGGTATGACTAATATTGATTTTGATAAAGAAATTGCTAGTTTGAAGAAAGAGTTAGCTAAGGTTAAAGATGAGTATGAGTTTTGGATGCAGTTGAATAGGAAAGCATGGGTATGGCTAATAAAGAAGAGGATAAAGTGGCCAATAGTTCTCCTAATGAAGAGGAGAAGAAGGCAAAATAAGATTGCCATGAAGAGAGAAGCCCATAGAGGCTTGAAGAAGATAAGAAGGTTGCCAAGTGACCAGCAAGAGGAAGAGGTTGTGAAGAAGTTTCTCATTGAGGAGAACAAGAGAGAAGAAAGAGAAGAGGAAGCGCCAGGAAGAGCACTTGAGAAGATGAGAATGTCCATTAAGAGGATACTCATGGAGACAATATGGTCTCTTGTTTTTGTATTTAATGCTATTTTTGAGTGGGTAAATGCAGGTATGAGCAGCCTTATGAAGGCCAAGAGAAGGGCCTTGGAGAGTGAAGAGATTGGTGCAAGAGAAGACACCAAATGCACAAGTGAATGTGCAGGAAAGAAAAGAGAGTTTGCTGCTATTGATAAGGTGCATTGGTTAATGCATGAGAGAGGAGAGATGGAAGATGAAGATAACTTCCATGATGCCATTGAATGCCAGGAAGAAGAAAGAGGACAGCCAAGCACAAAGGAAGAAGAAGATTGCTCCATAGACCAAGCTATCCAAGAGGTAAATGAAGTGTTAAGTGTTGATTTTGATTGTTATTGTGAGCATGAAGATATTAATACACAGGTTAGAAGAGGCAAGAGGAAGATGAAGTCCTCACACAAAGTAGTCAATTATGGCTACATAATGCCTAAGTGGATGGTGAAGCACACAAGCAAGCAACAAGTAAGCAAGCAGGCAAGTTTATCTTATAAGATTGATTCTTCTCATATGAATGTGCAAGAAAATAAAAGGACAAACAAAGTTGATTTTTCAGTAGTGTCACAAGGGCATGGTTATAGGATGCGTAAATGGCTTGAGAAGTCAATTAATAAGAAGAAAAAAGTATGGGTGCCTAAGAAGGGTAAGAGTGAAGAAGATGTGAGTGTTGAGACAACAACACCAATAAATCAATGGAAAAAGGTGAAGGATGACACAAGTATATGGAAAGGTAAGTCAATTGCTTGCAATAAATGGGATAATGATGTTTTTGAATCATTTAATAATATTTTTATGGAAAATGAAGAATGGAAAGTGGCTATGAAAACTAATGTGCAGCAAGAAGACAGTTCAAAATGGATGGATGATGTGGAACGGAAAGAATATGCAGCAGAACAAATAAGATGGCTTCAAACAGCAATTGAAGATAGTAAGGAGACACAAGGTAATGGTGCTCCTATTGTTTTTGATAATTATATTGATATTGGTGAAGAAGCTTATTTGTATGAAGAAACTATAAAGTGGATGAATGTACTTATAGAGGATGAAAGACAATCTGGTCCTAAGTTAGATATAGGACATGAAGATTTGGATGAGTTTGTGTTGAGTGATGAGATGAAGAGTAAGGCTAGTAAGGAGCAAGCAATCCTTCAGGTTGATAAGCCAAAGTTTGATGAAGATTATGAGATAGATGAGATCTCACTAAAGGTAGAGTTGAGAATGATAGAGGAGCTGTTTGGTAATTCAAGAGAGATGAAGGAAGGTACAAGCCATGGTGAAAGTAGCATTGGGAAGAGTGGAACAAGACAAGAGCAAAGCAATGAGACCAAGGCAGTTTTGGTCAAGAAACAAGAACAGAAATGTGAGGGCAGCCAAGGGGATTCATAGCCTCAATGTTTTTCTACTAAGGTGGCTTTTGGTGTTTTGAATGTAGGTATGGAAGATGAAAACTTTGGAGACACATATGAAAATGAAACATGGATATGGAATATTGCAGCTGAGAAAGAGATGAGAAGAAGAACATAACAGAAGAGGAAGAATAGCAAGATGAGAGACAAAGACTATCAAAGACAAGCATTAGCATTGATAATAAGACCATGGGATCCAGGCATAGAATGAAGGCTAAAGCATGGAGGCAGCTCATTTGAACCAAGGTTCAAATTGTTTCTAGAGGGAGATTATGATGCAGGAGCATCTACACAAGACATGCTTACGATTAAATTGAAATTGGGAATAATGGAGGAGTGGTTGAAATATTTTCAACCTTGGTAAATTGTTACAAATTGAAAACTGTATTTTGTTTTGTCAAAAGCCCAAGTTGGGCGTGGAGGTTTGAAGGAGGTTTTCAAAAACAAAAATATAGCCAAATAAAGAAAATCCAATAAAAGTGAAAATTGTTAAAAGAGGAGGATAGGAGAGTACGTAGAAGGAGGGACAGAAGGAGAGCCTCTCAGCAAGGAGAGAGGAAGAATGAGCAGCAGTGTGTAAAAAGGTAAGACTGTAGTAAAGAGAAAATGTAGGAATCAGGTGAAGAAATATAGAGGAGAGAGAGAGTGAAGATCTCTTATTCAAGAAGAGAATGATGTAAGTGTTCTTATTTGATTTTATGAAAAATGATGTTGATTTTGTTTATATCGTCTGTTCTTCGAAATGGTTTCAGTCTACATGTAGACAGTTTTGATTCTTTCAAAATAGTATCAGAGGTGAAGATCTATGTTGGCCAGTATTGGTATAAATTGTGTCTATGCTACTGCCTGTTGGTGTAGTGTTTTGTTCGTAAACCAAAGACCGTCGGACTTATAACTCATATCCTTGTGCGTCTGATCCCACAGTTATGTTTCATGCATTTTAGTCTAGTTGAGCTCCCATCACATGTTGTCTGTTGATGATTGTGTAGCGCTTGATATGAAGAATCAAATACGAAGTGTTTAAATTTTACATTGGTAGAGTCACTGAGACCGAACTCTGAATGCATAGATGTATATACCCTGTCACTATTATGAAATGAATCTATTATTTTCTGCCACGCGATGCATGCCATCCACTGTTCAACAAATTTAAGATGTTTCTCCAATTATATTCTCTGCTTGGCAATATTAGAAAGCACCTGACCTAAGCTTGGACCTGTATGCATGCCCAACAATAAAATAAAGTGTATTATTGAATGCGGATGAATTTGGTGTATATCTACACAGTCCCGAATGGAGACAGACGACAATCTAAGTGTAAGAAGCTTGAACGCAGGAATGTGATTCGTAAGAACAGCATAGCCTGAATTACTTTTGCATCTTCTTCTATTTTAGGAAAAGGCTGTCGAGCCATGTCAGCAAAATGTATCAAGCAACTTTGTTTTACAAATGCTGTTATGAATGATAAAGACTTGTCAATACCATAAGGCGTATTGTTCAAATCCATCCACATAAATCTTTCAAACAATTGTTACAGGAACAACATTTCTCGTGTGCAGGGTCTACTTCTGAAGAAGCACCAAAACATCTTGTAGAATCATTGGGGACAGCGACTCCATCAAGTGCCAACACTGTAGATGAAACAGATAACTGTGGAAAGCAAGGATGTTTGCAATCATGAGCATAAGGCCATAGAATTTGAACCTCTAAAGGAATATACCCGAAGATGTTTCAACAGTTGTGGAGAGAACTATTGAAGATGGAAAAGAAAGGACGACCATTTACAGACCATATACAGAGCTTGTGAGTATTTTACAGTGCTCTTTGGGTTGAATATCTGGAAACTTGTTTTTTGATAATAAGGTCAGCTGAGGTAGGTTGGTTCTTAAATGGAGGTATAGGCCTGTATCAGATGTTAGTACAGCTCCATACATAATGATTTGATCTTGAGGGATTGGTAGACCCATACAAGCCAAAAGAAGAAAGCTGAGACTGTTTAGTGTACATAAATCATTTGGTATCAGGCTGGCTGCATCATTTGGTATCAGAGCTTGAAGCTCTTGGGATCTGCTGAAGGAAAGGTATGAGCAACTTTACTACTTGATTTTATTTTATTCTGTTAAAGAATCAAACAGGTGAAAAAGGAAGAGAAGAAGCCAAGGAAGGCTTAGAGAAGAAGATCCAAGAGGAAGCTTGGATAGTTTACCAAAAGACTAAGGTGAAATAGACTTAGGTGAGGTAAAGGATGGAGTTTGAAGCTTAGAAAAGCTCTAGAAGAAGAGCAAGTCAATGCTCAAGAAGAAGATCCAAAGCAAGGTAAGCTTGGATTTGTGATTTATATTTGATGAAGTGTTGTATAAGAGTTGTTGCAGGATTCAGAGAAGAGGATCAAAAGACTAGGATGCAAAAGGCCTAGGTGAGATCAAGGGGATTGTCAAAAGACCAGTCAAGGAGGAAAGGCTTGGGTGAGACAAGGGATCAAGAGACCAAGGTGGAAAAGACTTGGGTGAAGATCTCAGAGATGGAAGCATTGTTGAAAGCACTACAGAGCAGCAAGGTATATAAGGGCAGCAAGAGGAAAGCAAGCATCAAAGGTATGACTAATATTGATTTTGATAAAGAAATTGCTAGTTTGAAGAAAGAGTTAGCTAAGGTTAAAGATGAGTATGAGTTTTGGATGCAGTTGAATAGGAAAGCATGGGTATGGCTAATAAAGAAGAGGATAAAGTGGCCAATAGTTCTCCTACTGAAGAGGAGAAGAAGGCAAAATAAGATTGCCATGAAGAGAGAAGCCCATAGAGGCTTGAAGAAGATAAGAAGGTTGCCAAGTGACCAGCAAGAGGAAGAGGTTGTGAAGAAGTTTCTCATTGAGGAGAACAAGAGAGAAGAAAGAGAAGAGGAAGCGCCAGGAAGAGCACTTGAGAAGATGAGAATGTCCATTAAGAGGATACTCATGGAGACAATATGGTCTCTTGTTTTTGTATTTAATGCTATTTTTGAGTGGGTAAATGCAGGTATGAGCAGCCTTATGTAGGTTAAGAGAAGGGCCTTGGAGAGTGAAGAGATTGGTGCAAGAGAAGACACCAAATGCACAAGTGAATGTGCAGGAAAGAAAAGAGAGTTTGCTACTGTTGATAAGGTGCATTGGTTAATGCATGAGAGAGGAGAGATGGAAGATGAAGATAACTTCCATGATGCCATTGAATGCCAAGAAGAAGAAAGAGGACAGCCAAGCACAAAGGAAGAAGAAGATTTCTCCATAGACCAAGCTATCCAAGAGGTAAATGAACTGTTAAGTGCTGATTTTGATTGTTATTGTGAGCATGAAGATATTAATACACAGGTTAGAAGAGGCAAGAGGAAGATGAAGTCCTCACACAAAGTAGTCAATCATGGCTACATAATGCCTAAGTGGATGGTGAAGCACACAAGCAAGCAACAAGTAAGCAAGCAGACAAGTTTATCTTATAAGATTGATTTTTCTCATATGAATGTGCATGAAAATAAAAGAACAAACAAAGTTGGTTTTTCAGTAGTGTCACAAGGGCATGGTTATAGGATGCCTAAATGGCTTGAGAAGTCAATTGATAAGAAGAAGAAACAAGTATGGGTGCCTAAGAAGGGTAAGAGTGAAGAAGATGTGAGTGTTGAGACACCAACACCAATAAATCAATGGAAAAAGGTGAAGGATGACACAAGTATATGGAAAGGTAAGTCAATTGCTTGCAATAAATGGGATAATGATGTTTTTGAATCATTTAATAATAATTTTATGGAAAATGAAGAATGGAAAGTGGCTATGAAAACTAATGTGCAGCAAAGAGAGAGTTCAAAATGGATGGATGATGGGGAATGAAAAGAATATGCAGCAGAACAAATAAGATGGCTTCAGACAGCAATTGAAGATAGTAAGGAGACACAAGGTAATGGTGCTCCTATTGTTTTTGATAATTATATTGATATTGGTGAAGAAGCAGATTTGTATGAAGAAACTATAAAGTGGATGAATTTACTTATAGAGGATGAAAGACAATCTGGTCCTAAGTTTGATATAGGACATGAAGATTTGGATGAGTTTGTGTTGAGTGATGAGATGAAGAGTAAGGCTAGTAAGGAACAAGCAATCCTTCAGGTTGATAAGCCCAAGTTTGATGAAGATTATGAGATAGATGAGATCTCACTAAAGGTAGAGTTGAGAATGATAGAGGAGTTGTTTGGTAATTCAAGAGAGATGAAGGAAGGTACAAGCCATGGTGAAGGCAGCATTGGGAAGAGTGGAACAAGACAAGAGCAAAGCAATGAGACCAAGGCAGTTTTGGTCAAGAAACAAGAATAGAAATGTGAGGGCAGCCATGGGGCTTCATGGTCTCAATGTTTTTCTACTAAGGTGGCTTTTGGTGTTTTGAATGTAGGTATGGAAGATGAAAACTTTGGAGACACATATGAACATGAAACATGGATATGGAAGATTGTAGCTGAGAAAGAGATGAGAAGAAGAACATACCAGAAGAGGAAGAACAGCAAGATGAGAGATAGAGACTATCAAAGACAAGCATTAGCATTGATAAGAAGACCGTGGGATCTAGGTATAGAATGAAGGCTAAAGCATGGAGGCAGCTCATTTGAACCAAGGTTCAAATTATTTCTAGAGGGAGAGTATGATGCAGGAGCATCTACACAAGACATGGTTATGATTAAATTGAAATTTGAATTTATTGTATTTTCCTCTATAATGTTAAAATTAAGGAGTAATTGTAAAAAGTAAAAGTGAAAACAGTAATTGTTGGGCTGTTGGGGGAATAATGGAGGTGTGGTTAAAATATTTTCAACTTTGGTAAATTGTTACAAATTAAAAACTGTATTTTATTTTGCTTAAGCCCAAGTTTGGCGTGGAGGTTAAGAAGAAGATTCTTTAAAACCAACAAAGCAAGATATGCAAGATGGCATGAGAGGTACGTAGAAGG
The DNA here is from genome assembly GCA_037957365.1 of Torreya grandis. Classification (NCBI taxonomy): domain Eukaryota; kingdom Viridiplantae; phylum Streptophyta; class Pinopsida; order Cupressales; family Taxaceae; genus Torreya; species Torreya grandis. The sequence continues at coordinate 576,257 of JARHVA010006025.1, forward strand.
AGGGACAGAAGGAGAGCCTCTCAGCAAGGAGAGAGGAAGAATGAGCAGCAATATGTAAAAAAAAGGTAGGACTGCAACAAAGAGAAAATGCAGGAATCAGGTGAAGAAATATAGAGGAGAGAGAGAGAGCGAGGATCTCTTATTCAAAAAGAGAATGATGTAAGTGTTCTTATTTTGATAATGAATAATGATGTTGATTTTGTTTATATCATCTGTTCTTCGAAATGGTTTCAGTCTACATGTAGACAGTTTTGATTCTTTCAAAATAGTATCAGAGGTGAAGATCTATGTTGGCCGATATTGGTACAAATTGTGTTTGTGCTACGGCGAGTTGGTGTAGTGTTTTGTTCGTAAACCAAAGACCGTTGGACTCATAACTCATATCCTTGTGCGTCCAAATCCCACAGTCATGTTTCATGCATTTTAGTCTGGTTGAGCTTCCATCACATGTTGGTTGTTGATGATTATGTAGTGATTGATATGAATAATCAAAATCAAAGTGTTTTACTTGCCTGTGTGAGTCGGTTTCAGTCAGGGCTTATGTGGTGGTCGGTTTCAGTTTATTAAGAGTTCGTAAATTCACATAACATATGTGGAAATATTTGAACATGCGTTGTGACACCTATGGGTCATTCCAACCGATTCTCAGCGTCGCTCAAAAACAAAAGAAGTCTCATATAGTCTATTTGTCCAAGCATTCACTCAAAAGGAAGTCTCATAACATGCCATTTCCAACTTCTGCATAAGTGTCAAATGTTGCATTTAGATGGCTTCTTGTAAAGTGTTTGTGAAAAGGAATCGTATAAGAAGAATCTAAGACCATCAGATGCAAATATTAACAATTGATCAAGTTATTGAAATTTATGCACATAAATTGAAGGCTCAGCAGTCAACACAAGCCCGCGAAGAGGTTCAGGTAGACAAGACTTTTGATATAGAGGTTCTTGGTTGAATTCAAGATTTTTCAAGTATACATCACCAATGGATCTAGAAACATGAATAATTCCCTCCACCCACCAAATTCCATGCTTTAGTAGCACAATATGTGAGTCGCCTTGGTGTAAAGACTGTAGCTCGTGTTTAATATCCTCAATACATGCATTATGCTTTGTTGATGACTGCATTGTAATGACTTCTCCTATGAGGCTGTGGCTAATTCTGTATCATCGAGAGTACTTTCAGCTGGTCTAAATTTAGGTGTACCATGCATACTAGGTGTTCTAACCTGCGATACAATGGAACAGGCCATTGACAGAGCTGGTGGTAAAGTCTGAAACAAAGGCTTGTGAGTATTTTACAGTGCTCTTTAGGTTGAATATCTGGAAACTTATTTTTTGATAATAAGGTTAGCTAAGGTAGGTTGGTTCTTAAATGGAGGTATTGGCCTGTATCAGATGTTAGTACAGCTCCATACATAATGATTTGATCTTAATGGATTGGTAGACCCATACAAGCCAAAAGAAGAAAGCTGAGATTGTTTAGTGTACATAAATCATTTGGTATCAGGCTGGCTGCATCATCTAGTCAGCTCCAAGGGATTTATAGGTTATTTAAGAGATTCAAATTCATTACATATGCTCTCAAATATTTTCCATAGGTCATCATCTTTTGGTTGTCGTAGACCATGAAAAGGAGAGACAAGAAAGGACATTTCTTCTTTTCTAAACACAAGGGGAATCTTTTTTCATGTCCTCATAAACTAAATTATCCTCACCATCACTCAACCCTAATTCACCCTCAATCTAATATGATATTTCAATATCATCCTCCCTCTTAGTGACATCAACCTTAGGCACTTCAAAAATAAGGATCTTGGCCAAAGGGAATTCCTAAGTAGTAAGACAATTCTCCAAATTAGGATGGCAACCTTGATCATTTGGAGGGGTTGGAAGGATGGATTCAATAGTATCTTGAGGAGGGGTTGGAGCGAATTCAATGGTTTTCAATGTCTCTTCCATAACAACTTCTCCATTTGAGCATGATTTGTTCCTTCCATCATAAGCTGCCATGACATATTTCCATTAGGGAAGGTGGGTTCAATTTTAGCTTCATGGGATTGAGAGGTTGATGAATGGGTAAAAGATATGGATATAAAACTTATAGTTTCCTTGGGATTAGCACTTTACCTACAAGTTGGAGGATTAGGTTTAGATAACTTACCTTTCCTTACCATGATGGACTACCTCAAGGCCTGATTGGTCACTTCAAACTCCCTTTCAAGATGATGTTCAAAGTTTAATCTCTCCCTCTTAAAATCCTCTCCCAATAAATGAACCTGCTCAGCCATGATGTTTTTCTTCCTTGGGCTACATTCTTTGATGGATTTATAAGAAGGGAAACATGGGAAAGTAAATGAGGGGTTTGGGGTATTAGGAAACATGGTTGGAATAACATTTTGAAGAGGCAAGGATGGCTCACTTGAAGGTGAATGTGGGGAATTTTGAGGTTTCCAAGATGGGATATATTTATTAACTCTCAATCTCTCCTGTAAATCGAAGATCAGACCACACACATAAAGCATTTCATAGGTAACATTTGGCCAATTAGCCCCCTCTATAGGTATCCACTCCTTGATTTTTTCCAAGGCATTCCTTACACTCTGAATACAAACACTAGGTATGATTTCACCACAACCATGTCTAGTGTCTTGTCTAGCATGTATTCTTGGTACCCAAGGAGATTTCCTTTGAAAGTAACAATGGAATGGCTTGGAGGAGAGATAGGTGGGATAGATGGATCATAAACTTGATAGTTTTGGTCATTGGAAGCATATTATTGATGAGGATAATGACAAGGCTAGACAAGAACTTGTTCATAATCAAGAGGAAGAGGCAAACCTAGACATGACTCCTCAACTTGTGTTAAAACAAGTTCAAACTCACAAATCTCCATGAATCACTTCACAAAAGAGTGTGGAACAAGAAAACAACTTCAATTGGTACACCTAGGCTACTCAATCAGTAGATATGTACATGGAGTCACCATTGATGTTTATTAGAATTCCCTCCAAAGATTGATATCTTGAGAAGAACACCAAAACTCCTCCAAGAATGGACTCAATAGTCCCACCAAGTGTGCCAAAAATTGTTGTCACTTGGATTTGCACCATTAAGGATATGCTTAGCTCTCCTCATCCAAGTGGTACAAAGGAAACATCTCTCTAGCTTTGGGTGACAATTTTGCTAAGATGAATCTCTAGATACGAGGCTAACTCCCCTTGATGCACCTTTAAAGCTCTCTCTCTAACTTAAATATTTGTGTATGAAAAAAATTAAGGAGAAAACTAAGAAAAAAAAATCTATCACCAATGTATAATGTCCTCTTAATTGACTTAAACCACTACTTAAAGACAAATAAGGTGTTTCTTACACAAGACTCACAAATTAGGACTTATTACTACATCAATGTTTCATATGATAGATTTAAGAAGGTATATGATTATTAGGAAGGGAATGAATGATTTAAAAAAGGGATACAATTATGGACCACTTCTAGGATATCTCTACACTTAAAAAATAATACTAGAAAAGACCTAAAATAATCTCCTTTATGGAAATTAGTAGACCATCAAGAGTACAAGCTAGAAAAGACAATCTTTCACTAGACTAGACCAACAAGATTCAAGTCATTACTCAATATTATAGCATATCAGTGGCAAAAACACTTGTATATTTATTCAAGATTTCTTCAAGTAAAAATCTAGATAGATTTTTCCCAATAACCAATGGAGGCTACTCAAATATCCAAAATAATGCATATTTATATCTTTGAGAGAGAAATCAAGCAAAGGAAGTCCAAAGGTCACTCAGACATGTGTCACCTTGAGGATATCAATTAAATTTACGTGTGAAAGAGGGGTGAGGCAATTCATGCCATGTCAGGAGGTCTACTTGTCTGAAAAAAGTCATAATAATGGTGAAATGTGGAATAGAACCTTCAAAATTGGCATAGGAAAATTCCTCCATCAAAAATCATCCATGAACATTTGAAACTGAAAACAAAAGAGTCGACACATAGCAATGTTTGAAGAAAATAGAACTCATGATGATAATTATAAAATTATCCCTCTAACTATTAGTTATCCTATAGATACCTATGTTTCCCAATTTCATGGAAGGTCCTTGATCTGGGTCAGCTGCCAATAACAACCCAAACCATCAAACTATCTATTTTCACTTGTTTTATATACACCAAATGCTTGGAATCTTACCATTTTTACCTATATATTTTCTCTCAAGTTCCCACTAAGTATTTTTTATTCCAATGGCTATTTTACATAGTTTGAAATTGATGTTTGTGGGGCCATCACCTTCCTTATTCATTCAGAACATTCCCTTAGACTTAAGTTTCTTTCATACTTTTACCAAGTGTTCTTTAATTATGGAAAGTGCCCTTTGAATCATGGAAAGTGCCCCTTTAATCAATGTGTGGGATAATTTTTCTTTCAAGATATCCTTTGAAAAACTATTTGGAGTACTTGGCTTCAAAGGTGTCTTTTAGGAAGATTTGTCTCAACCACTTTTCTCAAAATAATTCCTTCAAGCTTTTTGCTTTTGACAATTTATATGGATAATTTTCCTGAACAAATTCTTTTAGGATTTTTTCTTGAAGAAAATCCTTCAAGCATTTGTTTCAGCATTTTCTCTCAAGATAATTTATTTGGCTCTTTGCATTGGGTCTTCTCCTTTGGGATTTTGAATAGGGTACCCTACTTTAGAAATACCCTTTGAAAATATTGGAATGCACCTTTCATAACCTCTATTTGGTCCACTTTCCTATGAAAATACCCTTTAGATTTTTTATAAAATTATGTTTCATCTTTTTGAAAACATTCCTTCAGAAGAGTTAAAGTGACCCCATAGAAAAATTTGAAAATGACCTTTTTATAAAGATGGAGGTGCCCTTCGAAAAAGTTGAAAATGACCCCTTCAGCTTGAAAATATATCTTTTGGGGAAATTGTTTCAAAAAAAATGTTTGAGACAATTCCCAACACTTGAAAAAAAACCCAAAAACAAAACCTCTGAAAGAAAGAACACTCGCACTTTTGCTATGGGTTTTGTGTGGAACACCTCCTGTGATAGAATTTTACCTAATAGGAAAACCCGAAGTGGATAGGTGAGCTTGAATGACTAAGTTTATAAATGTTTTTTGAAGCAAGGTTTTTAACATGGACAAAATTTTTTTGTGCTTTGGTGAAGGGCCTTAGACTTAGTACACAAGAACTTGGAACCGGGATGAACAAACCCACATGATTAGCTTCCTCTAGAATTTTCATGTGTGTCAGATCTAGTACTTTGCAATGTTATTTAAAACTCTGCTCAAACTAGTTAGCATGACTCAACGAAAGTAAAAGGACCTAGACAACAAACTGATCAAAGATAATAGCATTCATATTACATTGAATAAACTTGAGATCACACTATGACATGATATTTATCCTTTAAAGATCAAAAGGCCAAATTTTTAAATAGGGGTGCCCAATTTTGAATTGAAGGGAAAAAATTTGGTCAATAGTCTTGATCATAGCAGTGGGTACAAAGGTCTCCTCAAAGCCAATTCCTTCTCGTTGAGCATATCCCTTTACAACAAGTCATGATTTATATTTGTTGATGGATCTATCTACATTGTACTTTGTCTTGAAAATCCATTTGTAGCCAATGGATTTATTTTCTATATGTAGATAGAAAAGTTCCCATGTCCCATTTTTGATGAGGGCATCATATTCAACATCCATGTCATTCTTCCACTAAGGTTGACATAAATCCTCTTGAATTATTTCTCATTCAGTGTTGTTAACTACAAAATTCATTAGTGTGAGATTAACTTCTTGTCTTTCCTATCTTTTGGTGTGAAATCTTGATGAAGTATCTAGATTAGAGTTTAGGTGTGAGTCCCTAATGGTACTTTCGACCCATTTTAGATCTTGATGCTTCTATTGCTGTGATGAAGAATTATCTTCCAGATTTCCAAGATCAATGGATAACTCTCTTTGCAACTCACCTTCTTTGTGACAAGATTCTTCATTCTCATGATCTAATTATGGGAATAGTCTTATATGAGGTGGTATGTTCTAAATCCTTTTGTGGAAATGAGTCAAATCATAAGTCATCAAAAACCACATCTCAAATTTCATATATCTTCCTTATCTTAGGATCCATGAGATGATATGATTTTGAGGTAGTACTATACCCCAATAGAAGGCACTGGACTATCTTTGGTTTGATCTTCTTTCAAGTATTTTTAGATGGGGAATGTATAAAATATATTCAACCAAATAATCTAAGATCAGAGATCAAATTTTAATGACCAATCCATGCCTCTTATAGTGCCTTGTCATGCAAGATATTTGTAGGTGACCTATTGAGAAGATACATAGCTTTCAGAACTACTTCTCCCCAAAATTGTACATCAAGCATTGTAGTATAAAGCATAAAATGAGCCATATCCATGACTGAATGATTGCATCATTATACTATTCCATTATGGTATGGTGGATAAGGAGCACTCAAGTATTATTTGATGTCATGTTAATTCAAGAATGTCAAGAATTACTTTGATGTGAATTCCCCCCTTAGTCTAAGTGAAGGAGTCGAAGAGGCCTCCTTAACTAGGTGATAACAAAGTGATAAAAGAACTTAAAATGAGTTAAGGCTTCACACTTATTATTCATAAAGAATACCCATGTCTTGGGATATAAATCATCAACAAGTAACTAAAAGTACTTGAATCCTTGGAAATAAGCAAGTAGCGGTCTACATAGATCGATATGTACCACATCAAGATGTTCCTTGGATTGTGAGGAACTTGGATCAAATGGAACCCCATGTTTTTTTCCAATAAGGCATCTAGGGTATACAGGAAAATAATGAGACAACTAAAAAATTCCATAGATCATGGCCTTAGAAATATCTAGTACAAAGAACCAACATAAAGATTCCCATATCAATAATGCCACAACGATTTAGATTTTGTCATAGAGTGAGAGAGCAATAGCATCGAATGAAATTTAATCTAAGGAAAATAATCAATCCTTAAAAAATCTTTAGCAATGATAAGACCTAGTGGAGATAGAATTTTGTGTCATTCTTGATCATGAAATCTACCTTAACCTTATGATTCAAAATATGACTTACAAATAAGAGATTATTTCTTAAGCCAAAGATATGCATTACCTTTGTGAGAGTACAAGTTTGCATACCAAGAGGAATGGTGACAGTCTCAATTCATTCTACAACCTACTCTTTATCATCTATAATTTGAACTCAATCTCTAGTGTGTTGAGTTGCTAGTGACCCAAGTATTTCCTTGCATCTTGTCATATGCTTTCTAGCACTAGAGTTGATCAGCTAAAATTTTATCATGTGTGATGAGTTTTATGAGATAAGAACAACATCCATATATGCATTGTTACATTCTACCTTTTTAGGTACTTTCTCTTTAGATTCATCATCCTGTTAATGTTCTACCACTACATGTCTACATTGATTCCATCATCGAGGATGTATTTTGGATTTATGTGAATCATTTCTACTCAATGTGCCCTCTTGACTAGATGAGCCTTGTGTAAAGGAAATATACCAGTAACTATCAGTATCATGCATATTGGTGTGGTAAATACAACACTATCTTATTGCCTTTTCATATTTCTATTATTATTGTGTTTGAATTGGTGGTATTTTTGAGAATTTTTTAACACATTACTTGGAAATTAGGGATTTATCCTCAAACCCTTCTTGCACAGACTAGATGGCTTCTTGTTATTTAACAGATTCACTAGCTATTCAAAAGGCATTACTTGTTTTGTGATGTTTAGATTCATGATGAATGTGCAAAAGTTAGAGGGGAGAGCTCTCAACATTATTGAAACCAATAGCTTGTCCTTGATAACTTATCCAAGTGTAATCGATTCAAGTCATATTTATTCTACATGATGTAGAATTCCTCAACTTTATAATCATCTTTTATACTGAAAGTATCAATCTTCAATTGTAAATGGAGTATCTTTGTCTAATTCTTCACTTCATATATGGTGGACAAAATACATCAAGCCTATTTTGATGTCAATGCATCCTGAATATGAGGTTGAACCTCATCGATAACACTAAGTGTGATCAACATCATGGCTTTAGTATTTGACTTGTCATAGTTGAATTTCTCATCAACTCTAGTATGATAGGTCATCGAACTAGTGATGATGCCCCATAATTATTCGAATCAAAGAATCATTTCTATCTTTATCTTCCACATAGAGAAATTTGGCACTTTAAGGAGTTGGGTGTTGGATAGGAGTGTGGTCATAGACATATTTGATTTTTTGAATTTATACAAAATTTTAAAAAGATAACAATCCAATATTTATTACTTCAAAATTATGTATTAAAAGTATTTACCTTGTAAGGTTTTTACTCTAGTTTTCATCTTTTGTCATGTGTCATTGAGACTACTATGCTTCTTGCATTCACTATGACTTTCACACTTTGTGTACTTATGCAAGCATCAACCAAGATTTTGCACTTCACATTGTTAGTTTTCTCATCAAATTGAAGCCTTTGGCTTCAAACGTCTTCCTCCACACTTCTCTGCTCATTCAAGAACACTTTTTTTAAAGGATTCACTATGCTTTTGTATATATTTAGCTTCTAGCATCTTCAAAAAGGCTTCCCATGAATTTTCAAATTTTAAATAGATTACCACATTCCTTTTTTCAATTTTTTGATCTCCTTTAGGTTCTAACACTACACTTTCTAGCATGACATATGCTGACAGTCTCTATAAGGTGTTCCATAGGTCATAGGTTACTTTGACCTAGTGACTTCTATCATGTTGGATCTACTATGTGACTCTTGATCATGCTTTTAAACTTTAAATTTAGGAAATGATCACATTTCACATCTCATACATCAACTACTTTACCATTAGTTCACTCTTTCCCATGTCATTGTGTTAGAAATGACCTACATCACTATTGGTTGTGTAGCATAGAATTTTAACAAAAATAAAGGCAGAACTTAATACCAAATGAAAGGCACAGGTGGGAATCAATAAAAAATTAAATAAATAAATTAGGGGAGAGATAATGTGGAGGAATAAACACACACACACACACCTAAAAACCTTGAAATTGTTTACATATATAGTTGCTACTATTTTAAAAAATAATTCATAAAAATATCGTATTTTGTTCCCTACTCTTTTCTTTTTCTACGGACTAGTTTCTCCTCTTACTATAGATTTCTCTAGTCCAACTATATTTTGCTACACATTATCTATTTCTATCACAAACCCCTATTCCTCTTACATGTTGTTTCTCCCTCTCTCTCTCTCTATTCCTTTTCTATAGATTGTTGTACTATTACCGGCTATTACTGCATTGAATATGTCTTTTGTTGTTATACATTATCCCCTTCTCCTACTAATACATTCATTTACACCTACCTAATTTATTACCTTCTTTGTATATTTTCCCCCCAAAACTAAAATGGGCTCAAATTTTGAAAATTAAAAGAACAATATTTAATTTTGTTGGTGGTTGCATATTTTTTGTTTTGAAGTTGGCTAGGTTAGGTAGGAATTAAAATACAATATTTTAACACTTCCCCCTTATTTTTGACCTTCCTACCATGGTTAATTAGACTCTTCTTTGTCTCTTAAAAATACTTATAAATTATTTTTTACTTACCAAATGCTTATGTATCCTTTTTAGGCATGTCAAGAGGTTCATAACTGAAGTCTGTAGCTCTACTAATGGAGTTTGTAGTTTCTTTATGGAGTCCATAGATTTTTCTATAGGACTCCATAGTTTTTTTGATGCAGTCCATAGATTTGCTATACAAGTCCATAGTTCTACTGATCGAGTTCATAGATTTTTTTGTGGAGTTTGTATATGTATTGATGGAGTTCGTAGATTTTATGATGGAGTCCATTATTTTTCTAAAATATTCCATATTTTTCTAATAGATTTTGTATATTTATTATAGGATTCTAGATCTATCATAACACTACGTAGGCCTAAAACTACTACATTTGTGACCACTAAACTTCCTCTTCAATGCATGTGTCATTAGATAAAGACTTAGTGAAAATATCAACTAATTATTGATCAAACTTGTAGAAACTAAGCTCTATGACATGATTTTCAACTAACTCTCGAATGAAGTGATACCTAATTGCAATGTGTTTTCTCCTTCCATGAAACATGGGGTTCTTTGACAATGATATGGATGATACATTATCACAATAGACTATAGAAGCTCCTTTTTTCTCCTCATGAAAATGAGAAAGTATCCTTATCAACTATATATCCTGACATGCTGCTATATTGGTTGCTATATATTCTACTTTAGCTGTAAAAAGTGACACTATCAGTTATTTATTTGAAACCCAAGATATGGCTCCTGACCCAAGATGAACTACATACCTAGAGGTGTTCTTACAGTCATCAAGGCTAGCTACCCAATCACTGTCTATGTAACAAATAAGTTGAAACACATCTACTGATGCATATAAAACACCATAATCTCTTATTCCATTCATGTAGTTTAATATCCTCTTGCCTACTTTCTAATGTGTCTCCTTTGGCATCACCATGAATTTTGATATAAGGCTGATTGCATACATGATATCTAGTCTTGTTACAGTTAATTACATTAAGCTTCCTAGTAAACTCTTATAGCATGTGGGGTCTACATTGTTGTTGTAATCATCTTTGCAAAACTTAAGGCTTGTCTCAGTTGGAGTGAATATAGGATTGTTATTCATCATCTTAAACCTTTCTAAACCCTCTTTTGCATACTTAAATTGGAATATGAATATGCCTTCATCCATTTTATTGACTTCTATGCAAATAAAGTACTTCAAGAAGCCCAAATCAGTCATTTCAAACTCATTATTCATGGTTGTTTTGAAATGTTCAATGAATTGATTTGTATTGCCAGTGAATATTAGATCATACACATACAATACAACAATCAAGATACCTTCCTTACATGATTTAATGTATAGTTTGGGCTCACTTGTACTCTTTCTAAAACCATTACTCAACAATTATTATTCTATACACCTATACCATGCTCTTGGGGCTTTCTTGAGCCCATACAATGCCTTTTTCAGCCTATACACTTTGTTCTTATGCTTAATAATCTCATATCTAGGTGGCTATCCCACATAGACCTCTTCTTCTAGCACTCCATTCAAGAATGATAACTTCACATACATTTGATGCACCTTCCACTTGCCAAAGCAAG
>JARHVA010006025.1:592500-667500 GCA_037957365.1 Torreya grandis
GGGGGGTGGAGGGGACAGTTGTGAGAGGTGGGGTGCAATATGTGGTAGGTGAGAACCCTAACAAAAAGACAAAAGGAATAATAGACAAATAGAATGTAGGAGTGGGATAAAATAGATGTAATAATTAGAGTTAAAAGAGCATGGATAATATAACATAGCAAATGTCTATAAAAAATAGGGGAAGTGATGAGAAAAAGACACTTAGAAAATGGAAGTGAATAGCCAATAGAAGAATGTTTGCTAATAGCAGTCAGAGGAATTCATAAAGATAGGAGGAGCATAAAAATAGAGTTTAGTCTAGTATATGAATATTTTTTAATAAGTTTAAGAAAAAATTGTAGCTAGGATAGTATATGATTTTAAATCAATTTGTAAAAAGAGTGTTAAATCAATCTAATATAATATTTCAATTTTCTATTCTACTTATAACCTACATCTTCTATTTTTGAGTTTTTTAAACATGGTATTTTATGCATTTCCAATACTTTTTTGTTGGCTAAAACCTCTCGAAAGCTTTTTCATATAGTTGTATATCTTCTCCATTTCTCTTAATTTTCTAACAACTACTATGAGAGCCCATATGTTGTAATCCAATTTAGACATGGAAATAAGCATTTTTAGTTCATGAAAGCATCCCCCTACATTTTATGGAAAAAAAATTATGATGTGTGTTGTATCAAGATGAAAATCATATTCAACTCTCAAGAGATACGATATTTGGTTGAAGGTGGATATAATGAGTATGTAGACCAGGAAGCATTTTATTATTTATCTCAAGAACAAGATAATGTGTTGAAGAATAATAGGAGAAAGGTTTTCAAGGCACTCAATGACATACAAATAACATTTTTTGACTCAATATTTCCAAGGATAGCAGTAGTCGTCCATTCCAAACAAGCATGCGACATTTTGTAAAATTCCTAAAAAGGGATTGAAAAGGTGAATATTTTCAAGGTTTAACTCTTAATAAGGGACTTTGAGACTTTAATTTCAAATTATAATGAGTTAATCATTGAATTTTTCACATGGAATATGAATATTACCAACCAAATGAAAACATTTGCTGATGTAATTAAAGATCATAGGATCATTGAGAAGCTGTTAAGGATTATTACAATTAAATTTGACCCTATAGTGGTTTCAATTGAAGATTCAATACATTTGAGGCAAATGAAAATAGATGAGCTAATGGGTTCCTTTCAAACCCATGAACAAAGGTTGAATAGGTTAGCCACCTCATCCCATGAGCAAGAATTCAATACCAATGTAAATTTGATAAAAAAGGGAAGAGGATAAAAATAGAGGAAGATGAATAACTTATAACATTCAAGAAGGTGAAAATCATATCTATCATGAGTCACATGGAAGAGGATGAGAAAGGAGCATTAGCACTTATAAAGGAGCATCTACACAAAAGTATGATAAATCTAATGTTCAATGTTATTATTGAAAGAAGTATGGACACTATGATAGTGAGTGTAAAAATAAAGAGTATGACATGAATAGGTATAATTAAAATTTATCCCATGCACAAGAGGATGAAGCTAATAATAATGATAAAGGTGAAAACTTTTTCATAACATGAAACATTATCGATCAAAGTGGTAAAAAAACATGGTATTTGGATATTGGTTTTAGAAACCACATGACTGTGAAAAAAGAGATGTTCAACCCCATTATTGAGACAAGAAAATCAGAGTTAAATATAGGAAATAATGAGAAGTTTCTCATCATAGGAAAATGAAGCATTTCTATCCACACCAAGCAAGGTGACAAAAGGCAAATTCAAGATGTTTACTATGTGCCTGGGTTCAAGCACAACCTTATTAGCATTAGCCAACTTATTCAAAATAGACAAAAATTTAGATTTGAGATTTGAGGCTATATAATTTTTTATATGAGTGGATAGAATGGGTATATTGTAGCAGTCAATATGAAAACCAATTAAATGTTTTTGTTGAGAATGTAAATCAAGATCGCAACAACATTTAAAACTATGATAGTAGATGAATCTACTCTTTGAAACCTTAGATATTAGTATTTGAGCTTTGGAGGGATTAATATTATTCAAAAGAATTAAATGGTGAAAGGTTTTCCCCTTATAGAATATCCAAACAAATTGAGTGAAGGATGCATATTATGGAATCAACATAGGAGTGAATTTATCATGGGTAAAACATGGAAAGCTAGAACTCTTTTAGAGCTAATTGATTCATACTTGTGTGGTTTAATGAAGACCCCCTCATGGTCCAATAATGTCTAATTTATGGCATTCATAGATGATTTCAACCAAAAGATATGGGTGTATTTATTGAATAATAAATCGAATGCATTTGAGACCTTGAATCAATTCAAGGGCATGGAGAAGAAGCAAAGTGGCCACCACATAAAGATTTTGAGGTGGATAGAGGAGAGTATATATCTAATGAATTAATGATTTTTTTTAGAATCATGGGATAAATAATCAATTTACTTCCAGGTATACACCACAACAAAATGGTGTGGTTATGAGGAAGAATAAGGCCATCTAAAATATGGAAAAGAGTATTCTAAAATCAAAGGGTTTACTTAAGTATTTTTGGGCTGAGGTTGTAGAAACAATATTATAATTTCTAAATATTTTTATAATGAAGAGTGTTATGGATATGATCCCTCAATAAGCATGGAACAGGTGTAATCCTTGCATTGAAAACCTTAGAGTTTTTAGATGTGTTGTATATACACACATGCCCAATAAATTAAAAATAAAGAGGAATAACAAAGGTGGGAAATGTATGTTTATTAGGTATAGTCACCAATTAAAGACTTATAGATTCTACAATATGCTCACTAAGGAGCTCATAATCAGTCAACATGTTTAATTCATTGAGAATGAAGCTTGGGAAGAGAGACAAGAATAAGAGCAAGTGCAAATAATGGATAGTGGACCCTTTATTGAATCTAAACTAGGTAGAAACTCTAACCATAGATCAAGCTAGACACCTATTTTATAAAATGGATGATTCATTTAGTGGTAACAACTATCAAGGATTTCAAGGAGTTATTAATTATTTAACATCATCCTCTTCTAATTCAATCCAATCCCTATCAAAGACAAGGAGCTTGCAAGAAGTCTATGAGTAGTTAAGATGTTAATAAAATCAAGATTAAATAATGAATTGTGTTCTCTTTTTATTAGTTGATCCTATTTATTATGAGGAAGCAATCAAGGATAGTAAGTGGTGTGAGGAAATAAATGAATAAATGCATTCCATAGAGAGAAATGAGACTTGTATGTTAGTTGATCTTCCAAAAGGAAAAGATGTCATAGTATTTAATTAGGTGTATAAGAAAAAAACTACTTCCAAAGATAAGATAAGCATGCATAAGGAAAGACTAGTGGTGAAGGGATACAATTAAAGGCATCGATGTGACTATAATGAGATGTTTACACCTGTAGTAAGTCTAGAAATAGTGAAGACAATCATAACCGTTGTTGCTTAACACAAATGAAAAGTTCATCAAATGGATGTCAAGTCAGCCTTTTTCAATGGAGTGTTAGAAGAAGAGTTTTATGTGGTCCATCCATCTAGATATGAGATTATAGGATATGAGAACAAGGTATATAGGATAAAAAAGTTTATGTATGGGGTCAAACATGCACCAAGGGCATGGTACAACTGAATAGATTCATACTTTTTGAGTAATGGTTTTAGAAAAAGTGGTAGTGAACCCATACTCTGCATCAAAGCAAGCAAAGGTGATATTTTTTATTTTTGTTTTATATGTGGATGATATAATATTCACTTTAAATGTAATTAAGTTAATAGAAGAGTTAAAAACAACAATTAAGGAGTTTAAGATGACTGGTTTAGGTTTATTGAAGTATTTAGTTGGTATACATGTGAAGCAAATGGATAGTGGCATTTTAATATGCCAAGCTAATTATGTAAAGGATATTTTGTAAAGGTTTGGGATGATGGAAAATAAGCCTATATATATATAGTAGTTGATACAAACTTGAATTTATGTAGGGATGATTGCAACAACAATGTAGACCCCATAAAGTACATGAGCTTAGTGGAAGGTCTAATCTATTATATAGGAACTATGTCAAACATCATGTATGAAGTAAAATTGATGTCTAGATTCATGGAAATGATGGAGACAAATTAGCAAGTGAAATTTTTTTCTTGAGGTATGTGATTGGTGCAAGAGATTATGGAGTTTTGTATGCAACATCAAATGAGTTTCAACTAGTAGGCTACATGAATAGTGATTGGGTAGTTGGTCTTGATGATCAAAAGGAGAATTTTAGGGTATGTATTTTATCATGGATTAGGATCCATATCTTGTACTTCAAATAAACAACACATAATATCACCTTCTATAGTTGAAGTAGAGTACATACTATCCAATGTAGCAACATGCCAAGCTATAAAGTAGAGAAGGATAATTTTAAAGTTGCTTAAGGAGCCAAAAGGAGATTCTATGGCCTATTATGATAATATATTATTCATAACATTGTCAAATAATCTCATCTTTTATAAAATGATTAATAAAATTACAATAAGGTATCACTTCATTCAAAAGTTAGTTCAAAATCATGTAATAGAGTTTAATTTTTGTAAGTTAGATCAATAGTTAGCTAATATATTTACTAATCCTTTATAAAAATATAGTTGTATGCACTTAAGAGGAATGTTAGGGGTCATTAATACAACAAAATTGGGTCTAGAAGGATTTATGTTGGATTTAAAGTCCTAAAGCCAATCTCTAGAGTCTCATAGTTAAACTACGAACTACAATAGTCTAGCTATAGAATTTGACAGTCCACCTCCAAACATGTAGCTAATGACTTAAAATGGATATAGGTAGGTAAATAAAAGATACAAAGATGTTTTTAATGCTGAAAAAAGTTTCATAGAACATGGTAGGAAGGTAAAGAATTAGGGGGAATGCTAAAATATTTTACTCTTCCCTACCTACCTACCCACCCAACAAGATCTGTAGTATAACAGTAGTCACCAAACAAAATAATAATGCAGCAGGTTCAAATTTTAAATTTTCCATCCATTTTGAGTTTGAGGTAAAATACATGGTTGTTGAGATTCCTATGAAGAAAACAAAAGGGAGAAG
Organism: Torreya grandis; assembly: GCA_037957365.1. Classification (NCBI taxonomy): domain Eukaryota; kingdom Viridiplantae; phylum Streptophyta; class Pinopsida; order Cupressales; family Taxaceae; genus Torreya; species Torreya grandis. The sequence continues at coordinate 597,619 of JARHVA010006025.1, forward strand.
AGATAAATGGAATGTAAGAGTGGCATAAAATAGATGCAATAGTTAGAGGGAAAATATCCTGGAGAATATAACACATCAATAGTCTATAGAAAATAGGGGAAATGAGAAGAAAAAGATAATTGGGGAATGGAAGTGAATATCCAATAGCAAGGAAGAAGGCAGAGTGAGCAAAAGACAAAAATACAAGCAATAGTATAGAGGAATGTTTGTTAAAAATAATCAAAGGAGTTTAGTAAGATAGGAGGAACAACACAATAGAGTTTAGTCTAGCATATGAATGTTTTATAATAAGTTTAATGAACAATTTTAGATGTGATAGTATAGGAGTTTAAATCATTGTAAAATACTGTTAAATAAACTTAATTATGTTTTTAGGTGTTTATTTTGTCTTTAACCTACTTCCTCTATTTTAGAGTTTTTAGCATGGTATTTTGTGCATTTCCATCACTATACTATTGGTTGTAGCCTATCCTATAATATTATTCCCATAATTGTATATCTTCTCCCTTTCCATTTATTTTCCAACACCTAGGAAATAAATTTATAATTGTGAAAGATTTCAATGTTATCTTATCTATTTCTAACAAAATAGGTGGTATTCCTCTTCCTTTGTAGTCTCAGATAGTTTTTATTGCATCATTTCTTATATATATTTAGATGTTTCTCCAAAAAATGACCTGTTCTTGTGTCTAAATAAGATATTAGGTTTTATAAACATTGTTTAATGATTAGGTAGGTTTTTGATTAGCTCCCCCTAGTTGGATAATATTTTGATGGTGGAAATCAAAATTCTGCCAGTCTAAGGTTTGGACCATGATCCCATTAAATGTAAAGATTGAAAATATGGTGAAATATCAATGTAAATAAGAAACTAAATATTCATTTGAAACTTCTAAGACCAAAGCCTCAAAAATGTTTTTAGAAGATCCATTTTCTATTCAGAATGTCTATGAGACTCATGATTAGATACCTATTTATATAGATCTCAAGAATGAAAATATTATGGTGAGGAAACATGAGGTATAAATATCCTTTTAGGAATCATATTCTAAAACTTAAAGCAACTATTGTTTCAATTGATAGTTTCCACCCCATAAAAGTGACTGAAGTAACTAACCCTCTCTACCCAGAATTAAGTTATTTTGGAGATGAAGAGGATTGGACCATAGTGAAAAAGAATAAAAAGATAAATAATAATTTCCCTATATAATATAATATGACATCTAATTCAAAAAAGGAGATGGTGTGGGAGGGACATGGTCATTAGTTGGGTTTGACACATAAGGTCAGAAAGTTTATCATCTTTTTGCTAATTATTCCTAGTGTACCACTAGAAGAGGTACTTCATTAGAGCTATTATTTCCATATTTTTATAATCCATTGTTTAAGGTTTTGGTACCCATTAAAATCCCTTAATTTTATCCTAATATAAAAAATTAATGAAAACATAGGATATAGGATGCAAGATTTAATCTAGTCACACCATGTTTTTGAGAATCCAAAATTATTAAAGATATTAAAAAATAATTTCCAGTTACCTAATCACAATATTTACTTAGATATCAAGTTTGATGATCATACTATTTTCCTTCTTCAATTTAGATGAGTGGATTAGCTCATGTAAAATAATACCACCATCTATGATTTGTATATTTATGCCAAAAGGTGGATGTAAAAAGTTGAGGGACAAAAAAGGTGACACAATGAAAAATACAAAACTTTTTTTTAGAGGGCATTCACCCTTTTAAACAATAACAAGGAAAATCCTATATCGGTCAGTCCTAACCCTAAAGGGCATATGCCCTTTGTACTGAAAAGAGTGTACACCCTTTCCAAAGAGATATATATATATATATATATATATATATATATATATATATATATATATATATATATATATATATATATATATATATATATATATATATATATATATATATATATATATATATATATATGTATGTATGTATATATATATATATATATATATATATATATATATATATATATATATATATATACATACATACATATATATATATATATATATGTATATATATATATATATGTATATCTGTATATATATATATATGTATATCTGTATAGATATACATATATATATATATACAGATATACATATATATATATATATATATATATATATATATATATATATATATATATATATATATCTGTATATATATATATATATACAGATATACATATATATATATATATATATATATATATATATACAGATATACATATATATATATATACATATATATATATATACATACATACATATATATATATATATATATGTCTGTATATATATATATATATATATATATATATATATATATGTATGTATGTATGTATGTGTGTATACACACACACACACACACACACACACACACACACACACATATATATATCTTGTTTTGTGAATTTGGAACTAGTTATTTTTGCATTTAAAGATGTTTATGTTTTTTTTTTTTTCATGTATGTGTGTAGTCTAAGAAAATTTATTTTGTTGTGTTTTTTTTGTTTGTTTATGTGTCGAAGGATATTTATTAAAATAAATGTAATACACCACTTGTAATTACATGTATATATTTTTTGTTTTTTTGTAATTTGAGCTAGTTATTTTTGTGTTTAAAGACATGTATGTGTTTTTTTTTTGTGTTTTTTTTTTTTTTTGTTTTTAGTCTAAGCTAAATTTTTTTTATGTTTTTGTTTTTTAGTTTGTGTGTACAAATATATATTTACTAAAATAAATGTGAGAAGTATAATTTTATATTACATTTAATATTCTCATAATAAATATAATAAATTAGGGCCACTCTTCAAATTTTAAAATTGATAACATATCTATAGGAGTCAACATTTAGAAGTTATTTTTTCAAATTCCATTCACGTCAATACTTAAGTTTTAGAATTTTAGGATTACAAGATAGAATGAGAAACAAGGTTTCAAATCATATTATGTATGTAATATATCTATACCAATGAGGATTAAATTCCTACATTACATATTAAATTATTCCCAACCTACTTTATCTACTTGAGTATGCCTTACCTAATTAAATAACTATGCCACATATTGACTTCAATGAGTATGCCATACCTGAATAATAAACCTAAATTAAAAACCTAGGCCCTACAACATAAACCATAATTTATAAACCCTAAATCCTAAACCCCTAACCTTAAACACAAAACCCCAACAACTAAGCCCTAAACCTTTAACACCTAATCCTAAATTCCAAAACACAAGACCTAAACTTGAAATCATAAATTCTAAACTCCAAACCTAAAACCTAAACCCTTACACTTAGTCCCTAAACTCTTAAACCCAAGATTAAAACCATAAGTCATAAACCCTAAACATTAACTCATAAATTAAAAATTCTAAACCAAAATTGAAAACCCAAAACCTTAAACATTAAACCTAAATCCCTAAACCCTAAAACCTTAACCATAAACCCTAAAATTAAAACCACAAACCCCAAACCATAAAATCTAAACCATAGACACTAAACCCAAAATCTTAAACCCTAAGCCCTAATTTATAAACATTAAATCCCAAACCCTAATTAACAAACACTAAGATCCAAATCCAAAACCCTCAACCAAACCACCAAGACCAAAACTTTGAACCTTACACCCTAAACCTTAAACCTTAAGTGTGAAACTAGAAATCCAAAACCCTAAAATCTTAACCCTTGGTCACTTGAGCCACAAACCATAAATCACAAACCTTTAAGCATAAAATAAAAATTATAATTAAAAAATCCTATTCCCTAATACATAACACTAAAAATTTAACCCTAAATACTAATCCCCATACCCTAAACCCCAAACTGTGAATCTTGAACCATCAACCATAAACCTTAAATCATAAATTTTTAAATCCTAAACCTCTATCCATAAACCATAATATTAAGTTATCATGTATATAGAGAAAGGAGAGGGGGTATTGGCTAAGCCATATATTGAAAGGATAGTGGCCATTCTCACCTATATAGAGAAATGAGTGATTAAGGAAATTTGTGTAAAACATTTGAAGGTCAATTCAAGATTAATTCCTAAATAATTTATGAGTTTTCAAACTATTCGGTCTATAAATATGCATAAATGGCTAGCATGTAGAATGTAACCTATAACATACATATAATAATGATACAATCATTCACACATTACATCTACCCCATACCTAGTAATATATGTAGGTATGTTGTCACTCATACATGACATATTCTTGTAATCATGATACAATCAATCATACTAGAAACAAATGTAGCTAATCACCCTAGTACACTCCATTTGCCTTAAAGCCATTAACCCTAGAAACCAAAATCCTCAAACATTGAACCCTAAAACTAAACCCTAAATGCCATAAATATTGAATGCTTAACCCTAATACATTAAATATAAACCCAAAATAATAATACTTAAACCCTAAAACCTAGACGCTAAACATATAACCTTAAACCCTAGACTTTATACCCTAAACCTAAAGCCTTAAAACCTAAACTTTAAAATCCTAACCATAAATTCCAAACCATAAGCCAAAAATATTAAATACTAAACACTAAGCCATAAAACATTAAACCTATAACCTAAACACTAAGTCATTCCTTCACCCAAAAAAGTGTGTTCATACACATGAAATGTCCTTATCTTTTAACAAAAAATGACCAACCTATTGTCAGAAATGCATCTACCTCTCATGATTTTATCATCTAGGTATTAAAATATTATATATTTAGAAACTAAATTTAAAATTTATCAATTCATGTTCATATTTCGTTGTCAAATTCTTTTTCAAAGTGTCTTTAATATTCTCTTCAATTTCAACTATTGATATTTTACGAAAAAAGTATCACTTTATAGCCACCCTTTTATCCCCCATTATCTTCCATATACATCAAATATGTCTTGTTATTTTGAGATAATAATAGGAAGGAAGATTTTGAGATTATTATCTAATGATTTTTACATAATATTGTATATGGTGTTACAAATGATAATCAGTCTTAAGTTATCTAAGGATTTCACTTTAACTTTCTTAGGGATCAGAGTTTAAAAAGTGTAATTATAATCCATCAAAATTTTTATTGAATATTAGGATTCATTGGTAGCTAGAAGAATATAATTTTTACAATTTCTCAAAAAAATTTGAAAAATCCTAGAGTAAATCCACTAGGTCTTAAGGCTTTGTCATTGTCCATGCCGTAAAGCACATACTATATTTCTTCCTTCATAACATCATTTTTTCATAGTTCTATTTTTTGAACCTAAATATTATAGGATATTTTGAGAGGGACCTTGAGTTTGGGAAAGATTTGGGCTCTTTGTTACCCTTAGTTCTTTGACTTTTATCCCTCAACAATAGTGGTTTCAAAAATGCTAGTTTGGATTTGGCTCCCAAACCTCCCTCTTTCCTTCTAGCACCTTTCAATAAGTGAATTCATTGGTAACTCATTATTAAAATTCATCAAAATGGATATTTAATGTTCTATATAAGGGGTGTTTTATTATACCTATGTTTTTATGGAGATGGACCTTAGTAAAATTCTCCTAGATAGAGTCTATATGAAACACAAAAACCTCCTTCTAATCCAAACCTTAGTTTATGAAAGCATTAACTTTAGATGCCATTTTTCCACCAAATGGCCATCTCTAGGGGGGTTGTCTTCATGTAAGCAAACCAAAAATAAAAAATATTAGTGTTCTCATCCTAAAATATGGACACCATATGAGCTAACTTTTCCAAACAAGGACACAAAAAATTCTAAATATGGCAAAGAAAAGAAATAAGGTTCAAGGGTTATTAGAGAATTAACTGTGTCAAATTACTCTTACCAAATGAAATTTATAGGCAATGCTACAGGGGGAGGTATTAATAAATCACATGAATCTAAAACTTTTTAATCTTTTAAGGATCAACTCCTCTTTGACCCTGATCATAATCTTGTGCTTCCAATGGTTATTTATAGTCTAATGGATATTGGTCATTCAGAGGTTGTATAGTGGATATGAAGTTTGGACGTTTATGCTTTTTTATTGTTCATTTGTTTTATTGTCTTATCTTGTTTGATGTGTATTTTATTTTGGGGTGTGACTTTTACACCCATTATTATTTGTATCACTGGCATTTTAGTATAGATTTTCATATCAATAAAAATACGCTTTTCAATTAAAAAAGGATTTTTACAAGTATAATGGTGCTGAAGTAACAAAATTGAATAATTAGAATATCATTATGCACAAAATGGAAGGATATCAAGAGTTTAGTTGCATAAATAATAGAAAAAAAATCAGGCATGGAGTAAATATTCACTTGTCAACAAGCTTATATATTCTTGTAAATCCATTAGAGCAAGTATAGGCTTGTGTTTGATTATACAACAAGCCATGTGTTTATTTTATAAAAATGCTTCCTCACATATAATATTCATTATTAAGTAACTTGTTAATTTTTAAAATATATTATGATATTATTATTACCTTCAATTTTTAATACTAATATATGAGACAAATTATAATTTAATGTTACACATTATTTAATATGTAAACTATAATCATATATTGACATTGTTATGGATATCTTTGTTAATTAACTATTGGATTCATATGCTGATATTTTTAAATGGTTGATGTTTTTGATAAAATAAAATATTATTTCCCTTTACCTACCTTTCCCAGCTCCAAAGCCAATAGTTGTGACCATTAAACAAATTTATTATAACAAGTTCATATTTAAATTTTGGGAGATGTTTGGATTTTTAGGGGGAATGATGGTGGTAGGTAAAAATCACATCAACAGGAAAAATAGATAAGGTAAAAATAAATAAACTAAAGATAAGGCCAAAAAATAATTTAAAAAATAGAAGCAAATAGATGTAGTAGCAGGGAGAGAGAAGCTTGGAGAATACATAGCAACAACAGAAAGAAGAAAATCACAATAGCAAAATGTATATGGTAGACAAGAAGAAAAAGACATAGCAAGAAGGAGATATAGATGCAACAGGGAGTGAATATAACCTATAGAATGTAGTAGTAGACTGTGGAGAACTGAACAACCATAGAAGAAGAAAGTAGAAGACAAAAGTGAATTTTTTTCAGAGTCTGCATGAACATTTGTAGCTATATTAGTTTATTATTTGTAGTTAGTTTGCAATCGGATATTTTAAGTGAATTTAATAAAATAAGTTTTGTATTTTTATATACAAATATACCTCCCTTATTTTTTTATTTTTATCATGTGTTTTACTACATTTCTAACACTCTACTGAAAGCTTCAAGATTAGTCACCAGCTTAGTAATTTGTGTGTTTAGGCTACCTATTTAACCCATTTGGTTTTTGCACATTCACTACATTTTATACTAATAACTATTATCATATCTATTAGGTTGTAATATCATTTAGAGATGGTAGTAGGGAGTTTTATTTCATTGAAATAGGTCTTACATTTGATTGAAATAACTATGTGTGAAGCATCAAAATGAAGACGATATTAAACTCTCAAGAGATATGGGAGTTGGTCAAAGGTGGATATAATGATGTTGTATACCTAGCATCATTTAATGCACTAATTGAAGCACAAGGGAATATATTTAAAGAGAATATGAAAAAGGATGCTAGGGCACTTAGCTACATACAAATAATACTAGCTGATTCAATCTTTCCTAGGATCACAATAATTGTCCATTCTAAATAACCATGGGACATTATTCAAAATGACTATTAAGGTAGTGAAAAGGTGAATATTTTAAAGTTTCATCTATTAATAACGTAATTTTATACCCTAAAAATGATTGACAAAGAGCTTATCAATGAATTCTTCACAAGGACAGTGAATATTGTCAATCAAATGAAGACATGTGGTGATACCCTTGAAGATCATAGAATCATAGAGAAGGTTTTAAGGATCCTCCCAATCATATTTGACCCTATAGTGGTTGTAATTAAATAATTAAATTATTTAAGTAAAATGAAAATAGATGAGATAATGGTTTCTTTAAAATCCCATAAATAAAGTATGAATAGGTAAGCCAGCTCCTCCAATGAGAAAGCATTTAAGACCAATGAAAATGTGAGAGGAAGGGGGAGAGGATCAAACAATGTAGGAACATGAAGAAATTGTAGAAATAAATAATTTGCAAGGAATATCCATAAATTTTCACATAGAAAAGGAAGAGGAAGGAGTAGCAAAACTTTTAGAGGATGATCTACACAAAGGTATGATAATTCTAACATCCAATGCTATTATTAGAAAAGGTATGAAAACTATGATAATGACTTTAGAAATAATGAGTATGATATGAATAGTCATAATTAAAATTTATCTATAATATAAGATTATTAACCTAATGTCAATGATAAAAGGTGTAAACATGTTCCTAAAATGCAACATAGTAGAGTAAAGTGGTAAAGAGACATGGTACTTGGATAGTGGTTGTAGAAACCCCATGAGTTGGAAAAAGGATATGTTCAACCACATTGATGAATCAGTAAAATTAGAGGTAAATATGGGAAATAATGATAAGGTTAGAATCATAATTAAAGGTAACATATATATTCATACCAATCAAGGTGAAAAAGACAAATTTAAGATGTTTACTATGTGCCCGATTTGAAGCACAACCTTATTAGGGTTGGGCAACTTGTTGAAAATGGATAAAAAATTATATTTATGAGTGGATAATGCATCATATTTTATATTTATGGTTTTAATACATATATTTTAGTAGTCAAGATGACAATCAATAGAATGTTTCCATTAAAAATGCAAAGTGAGACTGCAACATCTTTTAAAAGTATGATAGTTTATCACACATTCACATCTAAGATATGGGAATTTGATATTTGGAGGGATGAACCTTATTCATAAGAATTAAATGGTGATATTTTTTCCCCTTATATAATAACCAAACAAAATATATGAAGGATTTATATGGGGAAGCAATGTTGGAGTGAATTTCTAATGGGTAAAGCATACAGAGATAGAGCTCCTTTAGAGCTGATCCATTCAAAATTATGTTGTCCAATGAAGACCCCATCCATATCTAGGAATTTCTAAATATTTAAATTCATAAATGATTTTAGATATAAGATATGGAGGTATTTATTGAAGAATGAATCAGATGCATTCAAGACCATCGAGCAATTCAAGGCCATGCTGGAGAAGTAAAGTAGCCACTACATCAATATTTTGAGGATGGATATAGGGGGAGAGTATATATATAATGGTTTCATGAAATTTTAAAATGATGATGGAATTAAGAATAAATTTATATTTAGGTATACACCACATAAAAATGGTGTGACTGAGAGGAAGAGTAGGACCATCTAAGAGATGTCAAGGAAAATGCTAAAGGAAAATGGGTTATCTAATGATTTTTGGGTTGAGGCTATAAAAAAATTTATATAATTTTTTAATATTTGTATAATAAATAATAGTAGGGATATGATCCTTCAAGAATCATAGAGCATAAAAAATCCAAGTGTTAAACAATTATGGGTGTTTAGTTGCATGGCATATGCTTATGTACCTAAGAAAAGAAGGACAAAATGGCATGGCAAAGGTGAGAAATGAATTTTAATAGGGTGTATTTATCAATAAAAGGCTTACCAATGGTGAATTCCCATCATCAAATAATTTATAATCATTTGGTATGTTCAATTCATTGAGCATGAAGGTTAGGAGGAGATAAAAGAAGAGGAACAAGTGCAAACAAGGGCTAGTGGACCCTTTATTGAAACTAAAATAGTAAGTGGTAAAGCCACCAATGCATTGAGTTATACCCCTATTTCACAAAGGTCTAATTAATCTAGTGGTAGTAACCATCAACAATGTCAAGGATTTGTTCATGAGTTCACATCATCCTCCTCCAACTCAAGTCCATGCATAATAAGGATAATAAGCTTACAATAAGTCTATGAGTAGTCAAGCTATGAGCAAAATGAAGATGAAACTATGAGCTATGTTCTATTTTATCAGCTGATTCTATCTACTTTGAATAAGTAGATAAGGAAAATAATTGGTATGAGGCAATGGATGAGGGGATGTATTCCATAAAGAGACATCAGACTTGGGAGTTGGTTGACCTACCAAAAGAAAAAAAGGTCATAAGAGCTAAAAAGGTGTAAAAGATAAAAGCCATTCCTGAAGCCAAGATATATAGGCATAAGGTAAGACTAATGGTGAAGGGCTAAAATTAAAGGCTTGGATATAACTACAATTAGACGTTTTCACCTATATCAAGGCTAGAAATGGTAAAGACAATCATAGCCATTTCTATTCAACACAAGTGGAAGGTGCATCAAAAGCTTGTCAAATCAGCCTTCTTGAATGGAGTGATTAAATAAGAGGTATATGTGGGACAACACATAAATATGGACTCTTTAGAATGAGAACAAATTATATAGGATAAAAAAGACATTGTATGGGATCAAGCAAGCCCTAAGGGAACGGTAGATCCATATAGAATTGTACTTGTTAAGAAAGAACTTTAACAAAAGTGTTGTTGAATCCACACTCTACATCAAAGAGAGCAAAGGTGATATTTTGATTGTATTTTTATATGTGGATAATTTGATATTCACTAGAAATGAAAATTAGTCTATATAAGAGTTTAAAATAGTCACCAAAAAGGAGTTTTAAATGACTTATTTAGGCGTATGGAAGTATTTTCTTGAGATAAAAGTCAAGAAAATGGATGATGACATATTCATATGCCAATATACGTAGGCAAAGGACATTTTGAAAGGTTTAGGATGATGGACATCAAGCTATTATTTACACCAACTAAGACAAGATTGAATTTATGCAAGGATGATTTCACCATCAATGTAGACCCCACACAGTACAAGAGCTTAGTGGGAAGCTTAATATATTTTATTAAAACTAGGATATACATCATTTATATAGTCATCCTCATATCTAAATTCATGGAGATTCTAAAGGAGACACATTGACAAATGGAAAAGACGATATTGAGGTATGTGAATGGAATGAGAGATTATGGAGTTTTGTATGCAAAAGTAGAAGAGTTTTAGCTTGTGGTTTACACAAATAGTGATTGGGCCAATAGTATTGATGATCAAAAGAGAAATTCAAGGTATGTACTTAATCTTTGGTTAGTATACATATCTTGGGATTCAAATAAATAGCCTATAGTATCATTCTCTATAGTTGAAGCAAAGTACACAGCAGTAATTTCTTTAACAACCCAAGTTATATGGCTAATAATGATAATTTAATATTTACATGAGGAGAAGCAATGATATTATATGGTCTATTGTGATAAAATGTTATCCATAATGTTTTAAAATAACCCTCTCTTTCTTGGTAGGAACAAGTACATTATAATAAGGTACAACATCATTTGAGAGTTAGTTGAAGATCATGTGATAGATCTTAAATTTTACAAGTCAGACTAACATATTGTTGATTTTTAAATAATTCATTATATAAAGACACTTTAATTAAATTAATATTAAGGTTAAGAGTAATTAATACAATAACATTAGGCCTACAAATTTTTATTTTAGCTCCAGACTCCTATAGTCTAGCTCTAAACTCCTACAATCTAGCTCCAGACTCTTACAGGCTAGCTTTAGGAAAATACAATCCAAATATATACTCCTAAAGTCTATTCCCATAATCCTAAATTTGAGATTTAGACTCTTATAAGATAGGTATAGACTCTTAAAAGATAAACTTTAAATATTATAAAGTATATATAAGATAACCAGAACTAAACTCATATACACTAGCTCTAGATTCCTACAGGCCAACTCTAGACTCCAACAAGTCAAACTTAAACTCCAATAATAGAGATAAAAACTCCAAAATAGTATTTATGTATTGATAAAGCCAATATATAGACTCCAACAAGGTATTTATAGACTCTTCTAGTCCATCTATGAACTCTGTCAGATCACTTATAGACTCTACTAGTCCAACTACAATCATTCATACATTACATCTAGCCTATAACTAGTACTACACGTCGATATGTTATCACTCATACATGACATATTCTTTTAGTCATTATACAATCATTCATACTAGAAACAAATGTATCTAATCACCCTAGTACACTCCATTTCCCTTGAAACATTAACCTTAAACCCCAAACCCTAAACACTATAAACCTTGAAAATTTAACTATAAATTGAAACCTAAAATCAATAAACCATGAAATTTTAACCCTAATATATTATCCCTAAACTAAAAACAATAATAATTAAACCTTAAAACCTATATGCTAAACATATGACCTCAAAACCTTAAACCCTAGACTTTATACCCTAGACCCTAAGCCCTAAAACCTAAACTTTAAACCCTTAACCCTCAAGCCCAAATAGTAATCCAAAAATCCTAAACACTAAACCATAAAACATTAACCCTAGACCCTCAATATTAAACACTAAACCCTAAAAACAAAATTAAAAATCATGATCCTTAAACCCTAAACACTGAATCCCAAACCTTAAACCCAAAATCCAAACCTTTAACCCTTAAACTCTTAACACTAAACCCCAATCCTAAAACCCTAAGCACTAAACCCTAAACCTTTAAATTTTAACTCCAAACCACAAACCTAAAACCATAGAGCCTCAATCTCAAAACCATATACCCTTTTTAAAAATTGGATAAACCCTAAACCTTAAAACCTATATGCTAGAACCTAAATAACAAATCTCAAACACTTAACTATAAACATTGATCCCTAAACCCTTAACTTGATACCCTAAAAATGAAACCTAAATGAAAAATACTAAACATAAAGGACAAACACTAAACATACATTGTAGAGTCCACACCATAGAAGGATGATGAAAGCATTTGTAATTTTTTTCAACCCCCTTTAAACTTTCCTATCATAATTCCATCCATGCATAACACTTATTTTTCAATATGCATCATTATAAATGAAAATCATGCTCCTAGTGAAACTTGGGATTTCAATGCGACTTGGGATCCTAATGTAGATCAAGCTAGTTATGAAACTTGGGCATTCGATACAACTCAATATCATAATTCAAATTGTGTTGGCAATACAACTCCATCTCCTAATACAACTTAGGCTCTAAATGCAACTTGGGATGGAAATACAAATTGGGATTCCAATAAAATTGAGCTTGAGATACAAATTTGGTTATAAATTCAACTCAAGCTAGTAATGCAATGTGTGCTTGCAGTGAAATTCAGTCATCTAATGCAACTCAAGCTCACAATGCAACCTATTCTCACCTACAAACATCGTATCAATTTATCACTAAAGAGGAATATAGTTTTCATCATATTAGTTCTTTTTATAATCCACATGTATATCCCCACATCTAAAGAACATACCAACATCATTTTTTTCCACTAAGGAGGAAACATAAATTCCTTTTTTATAACTCACTTTCCAAATTAAATGATACAAAGCAAGTGAACAGAGTCAATTTTTGATATCTCATCATCCCTCACCATTCAAAATGAATTTCTACCATGAAAGTGCAAAGAGGATATTATCTTATTTCCACCATGGAAATAAATAAATAATCTCCGTAGAGTGATCCATCATGAATGCACTAGATATGAATGAGAATAATCAACCTACTACACTCCAATAAGAATAAAAGGAATCAAAACACCATTAAAAATTAACCTAAAAAAGATATTATTCAGTCTAAAATAAATTTATAATGACTACTGGATTGTAAAGCACTCTACTAGATGAGGGAGTGACTGAGGATGATGAGGGAGTGATTAGGTATGATGAGGGATAATGAGGTAATGGTTAGAGACAATAACGGATGATGATAAATGAGGAAGGGGTGACTAGGGATGATTAAGCATTATGAGGGTTGATGAGGGAGTGATTAGGGATGATGAGAGATAATAAAACATGGTGAAGGATTGACTAAGGACTATAAGAAAAGATGGTGATTAATGATGGAGTTATTAGGGATGATGAGGGATGATGGGAGAGTGATTAGGTATTATTAGGGATGATCAGGGTTGATGAGGGAGTGTTTACGTATGATCAACAATAATAAGGGATGATTTAGGATAATGATGGAGTGATTAGGGATGATGAGGATTGATGAGGGATTGATTAGTGATAATAAAGGATGATGATAGCTAATGAAGGAGTGATTAGGGGTAATGAGGGGCAATGAGAATCAATGTGGGAGTTAATAGAGATGATAATTGAATATGACAATTGATGAGGAAGTGATTATTAATGATGAGAGTCAATGAGAGAGTGTCTTATGTGAATTTAGAGTGCTATAATATGTCTTTATTCTTGTGACTTTCAAATAATGAATGAGATTAGAATTGAAGAATGTATGGATTACCTATATGTCTAACATTTGTTTTAGAGTGAATGGTATCCTTTTAGATTGAACCTTAAATGTTGTTTCTATTTATTCAATTCTATACAGATTCTATTAGGGTGACTAGTTATATTCATGTCTAGTATAAGTTATCATATCATGAATATAAGTATATGTCATGTATGAGTGAATCTAGACATATATGTTATGTGTGAAGTAGATGTCATGTATGAGTGACTGTATCATGACTATAGGTATATTATAAGTTACATACTACAAGGTACTCATTTATGCATATTGATAGACCCAATGATTTAAAATCCCATAAATTATTTAGGAATCCACCTTCAAACTTAGGTATTCAATCAGGTAGGGCATATTCAAGTAGGTAATGTAGGTAGGGCATACTCAATTATTTAAAATAAGGGCATAATAAATGGTATAGATCTATTGCATATTTAACATGATTTGAAACCTCCTTCCTCATTCTATCTTCCAATCCTAAAATTCTAAAAACTAACTATTTACCATATTGGATTTTAAAAAAAAACTTCTAAATAATAACTCCTACATCTCTAGAATCGATTTCATAATATGTAGAGTGGCCCTAATTTTTTATATTTAGTAATATAAATTTAAAGTATAATAATATAAAATCTAATATAAATCAAATGAAAAAATATTATTTTACTAAATATATCCCTTGCATAAATAAACAAAAAAATAATGAAATAAAAAAACTAGTTCAAAGTGCACATAGAAACAAAAACACAAAAGAAAACACATACACATATTTAAACACAAAAATAAATAGATCAAATTTCACAAAATAGAAAAAATATACATGTATTTGTAAAGGGTGTACACCCTATGCAAAAGGCGTACACCCTTTCAACATTTCAATATTTTTTTGCATTTTTTCTCCAAATTTGCCTTTTATATAGGGTTGGGGAGGTTAGAACCTAGCTTGAAACCAACCCTAGGTAAGCTCACTTGGTTTCTAATACATTTATGACTTTTTTTTGTCTTTGTCAACACATCTGAATAGGTAGTTTTTATATTTTACAAAATAAATTATATGGGTTTATAGAGGGGAGAGTCTAGTATTGAAATATATAATTTTTCTTAATTTTAAAATATTATTTATAGTTATTACTTAATTTATACATATCATACCTCATCATGGATTATGTACATATTGTCATAAATTCCATAATAACTTGTTAATATTAATCAAACATTTATAAAACATATATCTCAACAATATACACATTCTCAACTATGGTTTAAAAAACAATTGATTTTCATGAAGTTAAGGTTAAATAGTTATGTTCATACACTTGTAGTTTTAATCTTATAGTTGCCTTGACTTGTAAAATTATTTAGAAGTTATATATATATATATATATATATATATATATATATATATATATATATATATATATATATATATATATATATATATATATATATATATATATATATATATATATATATATATGTATATGTATATATGTATATGTGTATGTATATATATGTATATATATCATTCATATATATATATATATATATATATATATATATATATATATATATGAATGATATATATACATATATATACATACACATATACATATATACATACACATATACTTGTAGTTTTAATCTTATAGTTGCCTTGACTTGTAAAATTATTTAGAAGTTATATATATATATATATATATATATATATATATACATATATATATATATATATATATATATATATATATGTATATGTATATATGTATATGTGTATGTATATATATGTATATATATCATTCATATATATATATATATGAATGATATATATACATATATATACATACACATATACATATATACATATACATATATATATATATATATATATATATATATATATATATATATATATATACATACATATATATACATATACATATATATATACACACATATATATACATACATATATATACATACATATATATACATATACATATACATACACATACGCATACGCATACACATATACATATATATACATATATGTGTGTGTGTGTGTGTGTGTGTGTGTGTGTGTGTGTGTGTGTGTGTGTGTGTGTGTGTGTGTGTGTGTGTGTGTATGTATGTATATGTATGTATATATATGTATATTTATGTGTGTGTGTGTGTGTGTATACACACACACACACACATGTATGTGTATGTGTATGTGTATGTGTATATGTATGTGTGTGTATACACACACACACACACACACACACACACACACACACACACACACACACACACACACACACACACACACACACACACACACATATATTCTCAACAATATTCAATATTTCACCTATCCATATATGAATCTCCTAATCTTTTCACACGTAAATGATCAACCTATTCTCATAAATGCATCTATTTTTCACACTCTTATCATCTGGGTATTAAAAAATTATATATTTAGAAACTAAATTTAAAATTACATAATTCATGTTTGTATACCATTGTCAAATTGTTTTTTGAAGTGTCTCTTACATTCTCTTCAAGTTCAACTATTGTTATTTTATCAAAAAGTGTCACTTTATATTCAGCCTTCCCCCCCCCCCGTCATTTGTCATCCATTATCCTACATCTAACCCAAATACATACTATTATTTTTAGATAAAAATATGAAGGAGTATTTGGAGATTATTAGCCAATGATTTTTATATAATATTGTATATGGTGTTACAAATGAAAATGAGTGTTATGTTATCAAGTATTGAGCATTAAATTTCTTGGGGATCAGAGTTAGAAAAGTGCAAATAAAATCCTTCAAAAATTTTCTTATGGATCTGAATTCATTGGTAGATTTAAGAATATATTTTTTATAATTTCCCAAAATTATTTGAAAAATCCTAGAGGATATCCATTAGGTCCTGAGGTTTTACATTTTTCCATGCTACAAAGCACATACTATATTTCTTCCTCCATCATATCATTTTTTCATAGTTCAGTTTTTTTAACTTAAAAATTATAAAAGAGTTTAGAGGGACCTTGAGTTTGGGGAATATTTTAACTCTTTGCTACCTCCTAATTATTTGTTATGATCCCTAAAAAATGGTGGCTTTTGGAATGCTAGTTTGGGTTCAGCTCCCAACCTCCCTCTTCCCTTCTAGCACCCTTCAATAAATGAAGCCATTGGTAACTCAATAGGAAAGTTCATCAAAATTAATATAAAATGGTCTATACAAATGGTGTTTTCTTATGCATGAATTATTATGGAGGTGGGCCATAGTAAAAGTCTCCCAGATAGAATCTATATGAAACACTAAAACCTCCTTTGAATCCAAACCTTAGTTTATGAAAACACTACCTTTAGATGTCATTTTTTCCACCAAATTAGCCATCTCTAGGGGTATGTCCTCATGTAAACAAACCAAAAAACAAAAAGGATCAATGTTCTCATCTTAAAAGTTATAAATCATAAGATCTCATTTTCCCAAACAAGGAAACATAAAATTCTAAAGATGTCACAGGAAACATGGCAGGTTTAAAGGCTATTGGAGAATTGACTATGTCAGATTCCTCTAACCAAATGACATTTATAGGTAATGTGATAGTAGGAGGTATCAATAAATCACATGAATATAAAACTTTTTAATCTTATAAGGATCAAGCCCCATTTGATCCTCATCATAATCTTATGCTTCCAATGATTATTTTTAATCCACTAGATATTGGTCATTTAGAGAGTAGGACTGAGGTTCAAAAGAAATAGGGCAAAAAAAGGACATATGGTGGATACAGGGTTTAGACATCTATGATTTTTTATTATTATTTTGTTTTATTGTCTTTTCTTGTCTGGTGTGGATTTATTTTAGGGTGTGAATTTTCCACCCATTATTTTTTATATCACTGGCATTTTACTATTTATTTTGATATTATTATTAAAAAAAAAAAAAAAAACTTTCAATAAAAAAAGATTTTTCCAAGTCTAATGATGTTGAAGGAAGAAAATTGAATAATTGGAGTCTCATCATGCACAAAATAGAAGGATGTCAAGAGTTTAGTTGCATAAATAATATAAAAAACATTAGGCATGAAGTAAAGATACACTTTTTAGCAAACATATCTATTCTTATATATTTATTAGAGAAAGTATAGGCTCGTGTTAGATTATATAGTAATCCATGTCTTTATTTTATAAAAATACTTCCTGGTATATAGTAGTCATGGTTAAGTAACTTGTTAATTTTTAAAAAGTATTATGCTATTATGGTTACTTTCAAGTTGTAATACTAATATATGAGATAAATTATAATGTAGTGTTAAACGTTATTTAATATGCAAAATATAATCATATATTGACGTTATTATGGATATCCAAGTTAAATGACTATTGGATTTATATGATGATATCTCTAAATGGTTTATGTTATTACTAAATTAAAATATTATTTCCCTTCACCTACCATTTCCCAGCTCCATAGCCAACAATTACGACCACCAAATGAATTTATTGTAACTAGTTCAAATTTGAATTTTGGGAGCCACTTGGAGTTTTAGGGGTAATGAAGGTGGTAGGTGAGAATCCCATCAAGGATAAAAAAGAGATAAGACAAAATAAATATAAATTGAAGACAAGGCAAAAAATAAGTGCAACAACAACAAAAAATAGACACAATATCAGGGAGAGAGAAGCCTAGAGAATACAGACCAACAACAGGAAGAATAAAATCACATAAATAGACTATGTATGTTATACAAGAAGAAAAAGATGTAGTAGGGAGTGAACAAAACCTAGAGAATGTAACAT
Organism: Torreya grandis; assembly: GCA_037957365.1. Classification (NCBI taxonomy): domain Eukaryota; kingdom Viridiplantae; phylum Streptophyta; class Pinopsida; order Cupressales; family Taxaceae; genus Torreya; species Torreya grandis. Next base: position 616,791 of record JARHVA010006025.1, read on the forward strand.
TAGACTGTAGATAATTGAGTAGCTAATAGAAGAAGAAATTAGAAAACAAAAGTGATGTTTTCTTTGAGTTTGCATGAAGAATTGTAGTTGTATTAGTTTATGTTTTGTAGTTAGTTTGTAATAGGATTTTTCAATAAAATATGTTATGTATTTTTATATACACCTCTACCTCCCTTGTTTTGTTGTTTCTAGCATGTGTTTTAGTGTATTTTTATCACTCTACTAAAATATTTGGGATTAGTTAGGAGCTTAGTAATTCATGTGTTTAGGCTACCTGTTTAACCCACCTGGGCCTACATATTTTATATATTTTATTCCAAAAACTATTATTAGAGCCCTTAGGTCGTAATCTCATTTAGGGATGGCAATAGGTGGTTCTAGTTCATGGAATTAACCCCTAAATTTTATGGAAAGATCTATGATGCATGGAGCATCAAAATGAATACCATATAAAACTCTTAAGAGCAATGGGAGTTGGTTGAAGGTGGATATAATGAGGTTATATATCTAGTAGAATTCAATGCATTAACCCAAGCACAAAGGAATGCATTAAAATAGAATATGAGAAAAGGATGCCAAGGTAGTTATCTACATACAAATGGCAATAGTTGATTCAATCTTTCCTACGATAGCAATAGCTATCTATTCTTAATAAGAATGGGATATTATTCAAAATGCCTATCAAGAAAGTGATAAGGTGAATCTTTTCAAGTTTTTTTAATTAAGAAGAGACATTAAGACCCTAAAAATTAAGGACAATGATTCTATCAATAAATTCTTCATAAGCACATTCAATATTGTCAACCAAGTGAATACATGTGGTGATACACTTGAAGATCATAAAATCATAGAGAATGTTTTGAGGAATATTCCATTTAGATTTGAACCTATAGTGGTTACAGTTGAAGAATCAAAATATTTAAGGAAAATGACAATAGATGAGCTAATGGGTTCCTTACAAACCCATATATAAAGTATGAATAAATCAACCACTTCCTCTCATGAGAAAAAATTGAAGCCCAATGTGAATGTGAGAGGAAGGGAGAGAGGATCAAACAATAGAGGAAGAGGAAGAACTTGTATTAGTTAAGAAGGTGTAAGTCATAGCCATCAAGAGTCACATCCATAAGAGGAAGAGAAGATATTAGTATCACTTTTAGAGGAGGATCTACACAAAGGTATGATAATTGTAACATCCAATGATATTATAAAAGGTATGAACACTATGATAGTGAGTGTAGAAATAATTAATATGATATGAATCAATAGAATTCAAATTTATCTGAAGCATAAGAGGCTAAACCTAATGGGAATGAGAAATGTGGAAACTTGATCATAACATGCAACATTATACATTATAGAGCAAAGTGGTAAACAGGCATGGTACTTGGATAGTGGTTGTAGCAACCACATTAGTGGGAACAAATATATGTTTAACCACATTGAAAATTCAATCAAATAAGAGGTAAATATGGGAAATAATGAGAATGTTCCCATCATAGGCCATGTTAACATTTCTATTTGCACAAATCAAGGTGAAAAAAGGCAAATTCAAGATGTTTACTATATGCCTGGGTTGAAGAACAACCTTATTAGCATTTGGAAACTTCTTAAAAAGGTGTAAAAGGTTAGATTTGAGAATGGAGAGTACATCATATTTGATAGGAATGGTTGTAATAGGCAGATTGTAGTAGTCAACATGGAATTCAATAAGATTTTTTCATTGAGAATGCAAAGTGACCTTGCAGCAACATTTAAAACTATGATAGTATATGAGTCTACACTTTTGCATCTAAGGTACAAGAATTTTATTTTTGGTGGGATAAACTTATTCACAAGAATTAAATGGTGAGATGGATTCCTCTTATAAAATAACAAAATAAAATATGTCAATGATGCGTATTCGGGAAGCAACATAGGAGTGAATAACCCATGGGTAGAGCATGGAGAGCTAGAGCTCCTTTAGATCTAATCGATTAAAACATTTACGGTCTAATGAAGACCTCCTACCTATCCAATAATGTCTACTTTATGACATTCATAGATGATTTCAACCAAAATTTAAGGGTGTATTTCTCAAATAACAAATTGGAAGCATTTGAGACCTTCAAATAATTCAAGTCCAAGGTGGATATGAAAAGTGGCCAATACATCAAGATTTTGAGGATGAATAGAGTGGGAGAGTATATATCTAATGATTTCATTAATTTTTGAAAGTATGATGACATCAGGAAGCAATTTATAGTCAGGTATACACATAAATAAAATGGTCTGGTCGAGAGGAAGAATAGGACCATCCAAGAGATGACAAGCAACATGCTAAAGGCAAAGGATTTGCCTAATGATTTTTGTGTTGAGGTTATAAAAAAAGTTGTATACTTTATGAATATTTATTGATCAAGAACATTAGGGATATGATCTCTTAATAAACATGCAATAACTAGAATCCATTTGTTGAGAAGTTAAGGGTGTTTGGTTGTGTGTCATATGCTCCTATACCCAAGAAAAAAATTACAAAATGGGCTGACAAAGGTGATAAGTACATTTTCATAGGGTGTAGTGATCAATCAAAGGCTTATTGATTATATGATCCCATCATCAAATAGCTCATAATTAGTCAAGATATTCAATTCATTAAGCACAAAGTTGGGAAAGAGAGACAAGAAGAAGAAGAACTACAAACAAGGGCTAGTGGTCCTTTTATTAGAATTGAAATAGTAGGTGGTACAACCAATAATGCACCAATTTAATGAACCCAAAAACTATCAAGAATATGAAAATTACCAATAGGCCAAGATTGTAAGAAAATACTTAGAATTGATTCATATTGATTGCTTAAAAAAATTACAAACCAAAACCATGCTTAAATAAGCCTCAACTCAGATAGAGTTGACATGCAAAATTTTGAATAAATCTAGAATCTAAAAAAACATCTATTTTTTAGTAGGCACTATTTATATTAAGTTTTACATGTAAGCACATGGATCTAATAATTTCCCAAGATAACATAAATACTAAAACTAGCATATGGGATGACATTCAACTAAATTTGACATTCAGTTCTAAAAATATACGATTTCTAAAAATAGAAAATTATTGAAAAAATTATTAAATGTTAATTTCAAACCCTCAAATGATCACATTTAGCCTCTAAAAATTATCAAAATAAAATATAAGTGGATAGAAAGGCTTAGGGAAGAATCCAAATTTTTTATATGGTCATTTTGGAGTGTGGAAGAGCTCAAACAAATGGAGTTACGGGTCAAAATTTATGGCCTCTATAAGGTAGGCATTTTTTTGCATCATTCTCCTCTAGTTGAAAACAACTTAGCTCCTGTGAGTTGCCCTAATTATAATGATATTTTTTTCTTTATCAATCTTATTCATTTCTCATTCTGTAATCCAAGTGTTGTCTTCTTGTTGCAATCCTTCCGACTACACTAAATACCTATTATAATTCCCTTGCCTTGTGCTCACTATCTTTATATCCAAAACTTGTACTATTTTTTCATTCTTCTTTGGAACCTGTTGCTCTCAATTTACTTCTTCATCTACATCATCTTCACCATCTTCTCCATGGAATTCATATAAATATAAAATATTAAATACTGGAGATATATCACAATTCTATGGTAGACTCACCTCATATACATTATCAGTGATTTTCTTCACAATCTAACATGGTCCAATTTTCTTGTACTTCAACTTGTTATATGTACATTTTCAAAATCTTTCTTTCCTCAAGTAGACCATTACCAACTCTCCTTCTTAAAAGACCCTAGATATTCTTCTAACATCTGTTGTTGCCTTATATTTCTCATTACTTTCCTACAACTTTCTTCTTATTCCTTGTAACTGCTTCATATGCTCTGCAAATGCTTCTGCATCATCACTAATTCGATCTACAATTGGAAATTGTACCAAATCTAAAATACCCATAGGATTTCTCCCATAAAAAAATTGAAAAGATAACTTTCCTATTGATCTATTCACTGAACTATTATATGTAAACTCAACTTGTGGTAAAGCTAGGTCCCATTGATTTAGATTCTCTCCTACTATTCATCTCAATAAATTTCCCAAGCTCCTATTCAAAAATTTTGTTTGTCCATCTATTTGTGGGTAATATGCACTATTGAATTATATCTTAGTACCCATCTTCTTCCACAAAGTCCTCCAAAAATTACATATAAATTTTGTGTCCCTATCTAAAGTAATAGTTTTTAGAACACCATGCAATCTTACAATATCCATAGAAAATAATTCTGCAACCCTATTGGCATTACTAGTTTTCTTACATGCAATAAAATCAACCATTTTAGAAAATATATTTACAAAAAAAAAAAAATTGAATTGTTACCTCTCTATGTGTTTGGCAATCCCAACACAAAGTCCATACTCAAACCTATCCATGGCCCTCTTAAAACCAATAATGGCATGTATAGTCCAATATTTTCTGGATGTCTTTTACCCACCTGACATATTCTACACCTTGAAACATACCTTTCACATCTCTCTTCATCTTTGGCCAAAAATAATTTTCCTCCACCAAATTTACTGTATACGTCTTACCAAAATGTCTAGCCACACCACCACTATGTAATTATATTATTATATTGTCTTGTAGAGACCCAATTGGATTGAGAAATTATTTCTCCTTACAGAGATAACCTTATTGTATAATCCAATCATCATGAATAACATATGTCCCATCTATAATAGATTCTTGCACTACTCAACTACCTTGCTAAAATATGGATCAGTATCATACAATTATTTAATAGCTTTAAATACAGCTACTTCACTCATGATAGTAGTTAATAACATTACCATCCTACTCAATGTATCAACTACCTAATTTTGTTTTTCCAATTTATGTTTCAACACAAAAGTATACCCCTACAACAAAGAAACCCATTTTGCATGCCTATTATTCAAATTATTTTGTGTATTCACTTAAATCAAAGATTCATGATCTATAAATAGTATAAACTCCTTAGGCACCGGATAATGCATCCAATGTCTTAATGCATGTACAATTGCATAAAGTTCAACATCATAAGTAGAATAATTTGTTCTTACCTCATTCAATTTCTCACTAAAATATGATATTGGCTTTCCTTCTTGAATCAACACAACACCAATTCCCACAAATGAAACATCACAATCAACTTCAAACACTTTGCTAAAATTAATCTTTCTCTTCAAAAATTCAAATCTTTTTGTGGTTGCTCTAGTCCATGCAAATTTTTTCCCTCACATGTAATATGTTATTGGTGTCACAATACTACTAAAATTTTTAATAAATTTTCTATAAAAAGTTGATAAACCATGGAAACTTCTTACCTCTGTAATGATTCTTGGAATAGTCCACTCAACAATTGCCTTTATCTTTTCTTCATCCATTTTCACACCATCTACTGAAACTACAAATCCCAAAAATACCAAAATATTCTGCATAAACTTACACTTCTTCAAATTTGCATATAAATTTTCCTTTCTTAACAAACCCATTACCATTCTCAAATATTGCAAGTGTTCTTATTTAGTCTTACGGAATATCAAAATATCATAAAAATAAACAACCACAAACTTACTAATATATTATCGTAGCAATGTATTCATCACCCACATAAATTTACTAGGTGCATTAGATAATTTGAATGGCATCACCATCCACTCATATAAGTCATCCCTAGTCTTGAATGTACTTTTCCACTCATCTCCTTCAGGAATTCAAATATGATAATAACCACTCCTTAGATCAATCTTCGTAAAATATTTTGCTCTTGTAATCAAATCCATCATATCGTCTAAACAAGATATAAGAAACCTATACTTTATTGTAATTTAATTAATTACTCTACTATCCACACACATTCTCCATCCTTCATCTTTATTTTAAGTTATCAATGTTGGTGTTGCACATGGACTCATTGAACTTTTTGACATAATCATTTTGGCATGTGAAAGAGCTCAAACAGAGTTATAGGTCAAAAGTTATGACCTCCAAAAGGTTGGCATATTTTTTCTAGATCAAATTTGGACCCCTATTTCACAAAGGGTTGATTCATCTAGTGGTATTATCCATCATGTAGGTCAAAGAGTTGTTCATGAGTCAACACCATCCTCCTCTAACACAAGTCAATTCCTAGTAAGGACAAGAAGCTTACAAGAAGTATATGAGTAATCAAGATATAAGTAAAATGAAGATGAAAATATGAATTATGCAATACTTTTATTATCTAATCCTATCTACTTTGAATAAGCAGCCAATGATAATAAGTGGCATGAGCAAATGGAAGAGGAGATGCATTCAATATAGATAAATGAGACTTGGGAGTTAGTTGACCTACCAAAAGAAATAGAGGAAATATGATTTAAGTGGGTGTACAAGACAAACACCACTATTGAAGACAAGATAAAGATGCATAAGGAAACACTAGTGGTGAAGGGCTACAAGTAAAGACCTATACATGAATACAATGAGGTGTTTGTACCTATCACAAGGCTATAAATGGTAAGGATAGTGATAGACATTGTTGTTCAATACAAGTTGAAGGTGTATGAAATGGATGCCAATCATCCTTCACGAATGGAGTATTAGAAAAAAATTTATATATGGGAAAACCACCTAGAAATGAGATTCCATTGCATGAGAACAAAGTATATAGGTTAAAAAAGACATTGTATGGGCTCAAAAAAGCCCCAAGATCATGGTAAATCCATTTAGATTCACACTTGTTAAGCAACGACTTTAACAAAATCACTAGTCAGCCCATACTCTACATCAATGTAAGCAAAGGTGACATTTTGATGATATTTTTGTATATGGATGATCTAATATTCACTAGTAATGTAAATCAGTCAATATAGGACTTTAAAATATCCATGAAGGAGTTTGAAAGGACTAATTTAGGCTTCTTGAAGTACTTTCTTGGGATATAATTCAAGCAAATAGACTAAGTCATATTCATAAGTCAATATAAGTATGTAAAGGACATTTTGAAAGGTTTTGAATGCTATAAAACAAGCCATTATCTACACCAACTAAGATAATATTGAAGTTGTGAAAGTATGATTATAGCATCAATGTAGACCATACATGGTACAACATCTTAGTGGGAATCTTAATGTATTTAACTTCAACTAGATCAGACATCATGTATGCAGTCAGTCTCATATCTAAATTCATGGAGATGTGAAAGGAGACATTTTGACAAGCGAGCAAGATGACACTGAGGTATGTGAATGGAACAAGAGAATATGGAGTTTTATATGTAACAATAGATGATTTTTAGCTTGTGGGTTACATGCATAGTGATTGGGTTGGTAGCCCAAATGATTGAAAAATCACTTCAGGGTATGTATTTCATCTTGGGTCAAGAGCCATATTCTGGGCTTCAAAGAAACAACCCATAATATCAATCTCTAAAGTTGAATCAAAATATGTATCAACCAATGCAGCAACATGCCAAGTTATATAGTTAAGAATGGTACATTCATATTTGCATAAGGAGTAGCAAGGGGATTCTATAGTATATTTTGTTAATATATCCTCCATAGTGTTATCCAAAAACCCTGTCTTTCCTAGTAGGAGCAAGCACATTACAATAAGGCATCACTTCATTCGAGAGTTAGTTGAAGATCATGTGATAGAGCTTAATTTTTTCAGGTTAGACAAACAAATTATTAATATTTTTTACTAAGTCATTATATAAAGATAGTCTCATGTACTTAATATGAAGATTAGGGGTCATTAATGCAGCAACATTTGGCCTACAAAGTTTTATATTAGATCCAAACTCCTATAGTCCATCTCTAAACTCCTTCACTCTACTTCCAAACTCTTATAGACCAGCTTTGGACTCCTACATTCCAAATCTGAACTCTTACAGTCTAGTTATACACTCTTACAGTCCATCTCTAGAGTCTTACATGATAGATCCATAATATTACAAGCCAACTTTGGACTCTAACATGTCAATGTCAAACACCTATATGTCAGCTCTAGACTCCTATAGGCCAGCTCTAAACTCCAACAAGTCAGCTTTGAACTCTAACAATAGGTCTATGAACTCCAACAGAGTAGTTATGGATTCTTAAAGTTGAGCTACTAAATCCAATAAGGTAGTTATGGACTCTTCCAGTCCAACTATGAACTCTTCTAGACTAGCTATGGACACTTCCAGTCCAGCTATGAACTTCAGTAACAAAGCTCGGGACATGCACAAAATCAGTCCAAAAGGATATGTACAAGTGAAGAGAAGTTATAACTATTTTTTGAAGGTTGAGAAAATTTATATAGACTATGGTAGGAAAGTCAAGAATAAGGGGTAGTGTTAAAATAAAATATTTTTTCCCTTCACCTACCCCTGTCCAAGTCTACAACAAATAGTTGTGGCCTCCAAATAATTTTTTTGTAGTAGGTTCAAATTTGAACTTTGGGAGCCATTTAAATTTTTGTAGGGAATGACTATGGTAGGTAAGAATCCCATCAAGGGGACAAAATAGATAAGACAAAATAAATCAAATGTAAAGAAAAGGAAAAAGATAAGTCCAACAATAACATAAAATAGACACAACAGTAGGTAGAGAGAAGCATGGAAAATATAGAGTAATAATTGAAAGAGTAAAATCATAGTAACATACTATATATATTATACAAGAAGAAAAATTCATAGTAGGAAGGAGAGATAGATACAATAGGGAGTGAATACAACCTAGATAATGCAATAGTAGAGTGTGGAAAACTGAACACCCAATAGAAGATGAAAGTAGAAAACAAAAGTGAAGTTTTTTGTGAGTTTTGCATGAATAGATGTAACTTTAATAGTTTATTCTTTGTAGTTAGTTTCTAATAGGATTTTTTAAATGAATTTAATAGAATTTATATATTTTTATAAACACCTATGGCTCCCCTATTTTGTTATTTTTAGCATATGTTATAATGCATTTCCAACACTCTACTGATATCTTTGGGATTAGTAGATAACTTAGTAATTAGTGTGTTTAGGCTACTTATTTAACCCACCTAAGCCTACACATTCTTTTTATTGTCTACCAATCATTTTTATGGTTGTAATGATTTAATGGATACTATTATTAGTTAATAGTTAACTAGCCCAATGTGTTCTGGTATTCTCTCCCTACCCCTTAGGTAAGTGTACAATTTTTAGTTGTGTGATGAAATGGTGTAATTAGTTAAGATCATGTTTTGGCTTCATACTAATAATGTAGGTAGCAATGAAGCACTGAGCAGAACCACAAAAACTATTTGATGAGGTAGAATTTTGGGGATGGTAAGTCAAATGTTTTTTATCAAATTACATCCATTCACATCCAATACCTCCAAAAATATATTTTTAGCCTCAAATGATATCAAATGATTGGATAAAGAATATTTAGAGAGAACTGATTATTAAAAATAATGATTTTTCATCAAATATCATAAATTTTAGACCCATAAATATTAACATTAAACCTTGAATAATTTTGCAACCTAAAATCTTATTAGTTTTCTCTTAAAAATATGAATTCTAATCATTGGAAAATTGAAAATTAATAACACTCTCCATTGGGAAGCGAAATATTTGTGCTCTGCATGCTTTTGTGTTTTGCATCATATGTAGGTTATATTCATTACACACCTTTCATAGAAATATTCAACAAAATTTGTGGTTGGTATTTTACATGAAGAATATAAGGCATTGATAAACACATCAAATACTTTGTTATGATGGCTTATAAACACAATACAAAATAAGAATAAAATATTGCATCAAATTCTATGGATTGTATAATTTAAAAAGTTTTTCAATAATTTTAAAATAAAATAAAATAAAGACAAATCAATAACTTGTTCATGAAAAATTGTTGATGAAAATTTTATTGATCAAAGTAGTTGAGAAATAATAATTTTTAACGTTGTATTTAAATATTAAAAATAAAATAAAAACATATTAATGCATAGTTTTTTCATCTATAAAAAAATCAATATTAAATTCAGTGTGATTAAATTTAAAGAATTAGGAAAAGAAACATATTTCAAATTGACTGACAAAAATATAATAAACAAGAAAAACAAGTTGATTGCATTGACTTGAATCCTTTACTAGTATATATGGTGGTTTTTACTAAACTTGAAGAAAGACTAATCACTATTATACTTGAATTTGAAAAATCAGACTTTGTTCACATATAAAACCTTAGTTTAGATTGAAAAATTAAATAATAAATGTCCCTTAAAATGTTAGACATAATTAAAAGAGCACTACCAAGATCTACACATGAAATAAAAATTGAAGTTTTGGAAATTAATTGTTTCCTGTATATATATAATTTATCAAACAAGAAATGTGCATGCATGTTTTATGATGAAATATTTACAATGTTTTTTTTAGAGAAAATATTATACCGAATGTAAAATGTACAATTGAAACAAAATTGGGAACATTTCCCTTGAACATGAAGATACTATAACTTAGATTGAAAATGATTTTGTAGACAAAAATAATGATATTAATAGTGTTTGTGATAGTTTTATTCATGGGTTTATAAATTTAATATAAATTTGTGATTTTCAAGAAAAAATTATTCAAATTTAACTCATAGTGATACAATGACCACATAGCATTTTACAAGGCATGTTTTCTAAGGAAATGAACTGTCAAACTCTTTTCTTTTTTAATCTTCATGACTATAACTTATAAAAACAATGTCATACCTATAAATTACATAGTTGGATCTAATGTGTACTAATCATAGATTTGTATATTATATTACTAATATTTTATTTAAATCAATTAAGAGCATTGTACCCCAAATGAGTATTTTTATGATTTGTATATTATATTACTAATATTTTATTTAAATCAATTAAGAGCATTGTAAACCAAATGAGTATGTTTATGTGGGTTTGAATAAGGAAATGATAATTAAAAGGAAGCAAATTAGTAAGAAAGATGTCAAATACAAGATAAATATAGAAAATATACCAAGAATAAAGTTGGGTATATTAATTTGAAAAAAATAAGAATATATCCCATGAATATTTGTAACAAATTAAAAATGGAAAAATTCTATGATAATACAATTAAGCCCTCCAAATTTTTTCCTTACTTTTTCAAGTGCATGGAATTGTTGACAGCCCCTTATAATTTCATTATCAAAGTTATATGTCCATTACAACCATATTTTATTTAGAAAAAAAAACATTTCATAATAATCTTGATGATGGTATATTTCATGTAATGTATGATCAAATAACTTACACTCACTACCTGAATCATATATTATATGCATTAAAATATTTTTTACATAAAAATACATCCATTTTTGGATAAATTTTTAACTTTTTGGGAGTAATTAAATTTCACATTAAATGAAATGTTAATATTCATTGGCTAATATGGAGAAATTATGCACCTCAATATAAAGATAGTGATTATTAAACCATTGATAATTTTGTATGAAACTATATAAGTTATGACACCATATTATTTTTTATAAACATTACAAAATTACATTAATGCCAACACAAACAAGTAAGAAAGGTAAACGATCAAACTTTGGATAAAATTTTCCCAAACCACTAATCAAACATATCAAAATATTTGAACAACCAATCTCAATTTGTTGTTTTAAATAAAAAACATGTTTTATTATTTATATATATGGGTCGGGCTTCTTGGTGAAATAAACACCAACAAAAATGAATATATAATTAATCCAAATTGCATTAAATAACCAACATTATTATCTTAAATAGAATTACTAGAGGTGTGGAAAAATAGCTTTAAAAAAATCTATTATTGTAAAAATAAAATATAGATCAAAATTTAATTTTTATTATATATGAATTTGTAATTTATGTTAGCTCATATATAATTGAAATCCATAAATTAATGGCATGGATATTTAGTAAAATATGTGAAAGGCACGAAACATTATATTTTGTAGTTCTCAAATGTTATGAAGGCTAAGAAATATAATGATTAATTATAAATAGATATTTTAACAACATGAAATACATATTTTTATGTTCATCTCAATGTATATTTTTCATTAAAAATTTAAATTCATAGATAATTTATATTATGAAGAAAAAATATCATTAAAATTTTAGTATTATTGAATGGAAAACTATATTGATCCAAAAAATTGTGTGTCAATTTATTATAAACTATTATATCACACAACCAGAAAATTTGCATGATATTTTTCTAAGTATTTTATCCATTAAAAAAAAAAGGAAAATAATCCTAATAAAAACATGTCATACGGTTCTTTATCTATAATAAACTTTGGACAATGACAAATATTAATAAGAAAGGATTATGAATTATTGTCTATTTTGAAACATTGAATTCATTCTCAACTCTATTTTCTCAACCTAGGATGATGCATAAAAATTTCATAAAAACATGCAATAACAAAAAATTGATATATTTTTTTTATAATAACAACCAAAAAAAAATGGGGAAATATGTATGATATTCTAATTGGATTAAATTATAATATAAAAATGTTAATAAAATATATTCCAAAAAATCAAAATATCCATTACATAAAAAGTATGGCATACAACTTGATCTTCCTTTGTATGTTTTAACAATGCAAATAATGTATAGGAAAACCTTTTAAAATTGAAAAATATCTATTCATAATTTACAATATTTTATACTAAAAATATATGAGCATGTTAAAAATAAAAAAGGATAATAAATTTTCAAATACATTCTATTGAAACAACATACAACATACAACCCTTTGGAATTTCATTGTGCATTTTTTAACAAGTGGTGTAGGAATGAGATACATATTTATGAAAATTCTATCTTCAAACATTAGTTTATTTGTATGATAAATTGATTAATATTAAATCATTGAAACAAAAAACATTGATTATGGAATTCATAGGTAAATCTATTTAAAATGTAGGTGCTAAAATATTTCACTTTATGTTGTTTTCTTTTATTATATATGAAATCATTTTATTGAATTACGAAAACACGTGTCATAAATAAAATTTGTCCAAACATTATGATAAATTATAGCCTATTTTTTAATAGGTAGGGTTTATCTTTTTAACAGAAAGTTATTTTATTTCACTGAAAACTAACTTAGAGAAATAAAACACATGTTGGTATTAAATTTCAATAACATTGACATTGACATGGTATTTTATGATGAATAATGTCAAACACAACTTATAAATTATTATTTTATTTTTGAAAGACTTAAAATATTCAAATAAATATTTTCATATGATTTTTTCAAATACAATATTAAAACATATGAGTTAATTTAAATTATGTAGCAAAAAATAAATGTTTTCCATCCTTAAGAGAATAAAAACAATATCTAATACATGTCATGATGTTCTTATTTGAATAAAAAATATATACTCAAACAACACTAGATGAGATTATATTTACATATCTTTTTTTCAAGAATTTTGATGCTGATAACCACAATATCAGAATGCTTGTACTTGCTCTTGAGGAAGAGGTGTTTATCAATATAATTGATGAATAATATATGACATATGATAGAACATGTGCATATGTATGTATAATTACACTACCAAAGAAATTTATTGTAAAACAAGACATGTTGGTTGATTTTTTTTGCTAAAAATTATGATGTTGAAAATGGCTTGGTAAATGGCTTGAATTGGAATTTCATGTCTTATACATGTAAAAAATATCGATATAATTTAAATAAAATTAAATGATACAAATAATTTTTCAATAATAAATCAAAAATATTAAAAATTATATAAAAATAATATTGATCCATAATGAGTGTCGATTTTTCAAATTTCTAAACCTTTACAAAAGTCACCATATAAAACTTTTTTTTTTTTTTAATTTTTTTGAGAATCTTGAAAATAATATCCATTTAAGCTTTCATGTGCATATACACAATTCACAGATCTCAATAAACTACAATGAATTAAATTTCCTTTGTTCAACTTCAAGTTGAAAACAATGACTTTTTTAAATTCTATATTTTAAAACTATAGAGACCTTTTATATGCTACACCCTTTGTAGAACACAATATAGAAATAAAAGGTAAGAGGAATGTCTTGTCTCAAATAAAAATAAAATGTGGTGGTAGAAAATGTATTTTTATTCATTGATATTTATTTATGCTTTCTTATTTTATGAACACATGAAGACTACAATGGTACAAAAATGATATTGTTCATGATCACAATTTAGTATAATATGAATTATTGTGTTTGTAAAAAACTCGTATTTATTTTATTATAATAATAAATACATCCATAATTATTATCATAGTGGTACTCATCGTACACATATATATGATTTTGAAAGTATTATTAGAGAGGCATTTATCGTTACTTATAATTCCAAATATTTTAACGAGACACAAGGGTTTGATAAAGGATTGGAAAGAAAAAAGTAATAACTATGTAGAAAGAAATCCGAGAATGAATTTTTTCTATTTAGTTTGATAACATGTGCAAGGCTAAAGACCAACTCATAAGAACTAGGTTAGAGATAGACAAAAACACCTAAACTACTAAAAGTGGCACATCTAAATATCTCTAATTTCATATATTATAAATTAATGTGATTATGTGAATGGAAATAGTTACTTTAAAATGAAATAGGGCTATTTAAAATGGAAAGTATGTTATTCCTATAACAAAGAGAATTTTTAGAAGGAAAATGATAATTTATAAGTAAAAGTGTTTCTAAATGAAATGACAACATGGTAAAAGAGTGCATGTTACTTTAAAATGTAAATTATTTTGTTATAAATGACATATAATTTAATATACAAATATAAATCTAGAAAAAGAACTAAGCTCATAATCGATATTTCATCTTTCCAACAAAGCACACTTATATAAAATTTGAAGTAATCCTAATGGTTTTACCAAACTATATTCTAGGTTCATCTAATTAAAGAGGAACATGCTAAGACTATGTAATATATAAATAGGTGAATGAATAATTTATCAATGTAAACCCTATCGAACCCAACACATAAAAACCATGGAAATGTAGAACAATATCAAAACTAAAAAATGATAGCTTCTAATTAGTTATTTAATAATTATGAGAAAAAAAATTAATTCTAATAATTTAAAAATTGATATAATATAAGTGTAATAATGGTTTTATTAAATGATGTTATAATAGCTTAAAATTAATAAAATGATCAATAATAATGGATGAATGTCAAATGGTCATCCCTATAAGAATGAATATGGATGAAAACTAAACAAAAGAGCTATTTATGACCATTTAAAACCCCTCGGGCTTCCAATGAGTAGAAACTGCTAAACAATAATTAGGAAATGAATTTTCATGGAAAATTCATGACATGACAATAAGAGGTAAATGAAAAGATAAGTAAGTATTTTTATCTCCTAAAGATTCATCTTTAAATGTACTTATCATTTGTATATTAAATAATTAACATATTTAATTAAAAATTAATCATAAAGAAGAATTTGGTAAAATAAGTATTACATATATCTTGAAGTACAATAAATCAATGTTCATTAAAAAAATAATGATTGAAAAGTATTTAGAAATCATAAATATTTTTTAGACTAAAACTAAAAAGCATTACCTACACTTACATGTGAAGAATGACTATTCAAAAAGTGTCTATAGTATGGTCACAAATTGAAATTCAAAATTCCTACCCCTAACATTTACATAAGGGAAAAATAAGTTTCAGTGCGTTATATGATCCAATATTATGGTTAACAAAGTGTGAGCTCTAGTCTTCGTAGATCAAAAGATGTAGGAAATATGAAATTCCTCAAAACAAGAAATAAAATCGTTCCACCTTGAAGAAGGGGAGAAACATAAAAACGACCAAAAATGAGTTAGTGATTTACTATACGTAGCATGCCCCTAGATCATAAGAATCAGTCAAGACCCCGACAATTACATGATACTCAAATGCATTGGTAGCTCACTAATGAGATAAAACCAACAAAAAATAATCTCATGCTCCGAATTGTCATTAATATTTTAATGTGTGTCCATATGTACACAACTCTTACTACTTAATGATGAAATAGTACGACGGTTAATGATAGTGGAGGTAGGCATTAAAATACTGTCTACAGTGGAAATAGTGATAAATTTGTGTACATGGAAACCAATAATATAACGAAGGATTTATTATTTTAAATTTGATAACGTAAAGATCATGGGTTGATGTATTGTATTTATATTAAAACATCATTTTTTTTGGGAAGAATAATTGAAGTCGAGCTCCATGATAAGCAAGTCGATACTTGCAGTAAGTTCTCCTTTCTATAATTTGGAAAGCATCGTGAAAGAAAAAACAATGTTCGTCAACAGTAAAAAGTGTGTTGATTGAGATTTGAAGACCCCGAAGTGAAAGCTTCCTGTGGTTGGCCATATAGGTAGCCGATTCCCTTGCGCTAGAAAAAGCAGCAATTATAGAGCTATTCTCTCCATTATGTTGTTAAAAGGAATAAATAGTTAAGGTACTAAAAAGGTCGCCAAAAGAGAGGAAGAGAAGTACGCGCTTCATCACCATGAATCTAAATTATTTGCAGGCACTTTTATCTAGTCATAAGTCAGTACCTTCCATTCACTTGGGAAGTATGAGAACGTATATATATGAAAGGGCGCCTGGGAGAGAGGTGATTTGCAGGGCATTCTAGTACAAAATGGAACTCGAGTTCGTGGTCGGCCGTGGAGAGGATGTTGAATGCCACGTGTCTGAGAGGCCTAAAAGTAACCGCCTTGCGTTCGCGCTCTGAGGAAGCATTCATACGAGTTAATGCGCTCGAATATAGATCGGACAAGGAGGGCGTGGTGGTGCATTTGCTGCACAAATGGCTGCCTCGTGTGAGCCGGCCTTGCTACCCTTGGCGCGGGCTTCGACCTTGGCCCATCTGAAATAGAAATACGCGGCGTCGGTGTCAATTTGACGACTGCAGACGTACGGAGCCCTGCCGGATGAAGTAGCCCCGCTGCTCCACGCCACTCAGCGTTGCTCGCGTTTCATTCCACGTAGGCAGCAGAGCCGAGCACCCGCCGTCAAAGGAGTGTTCAAGACGGCTTCCAGCTTGGGGCTTCCCAAACTTAGTATGGTTAATATCGGAGGTGGTTTCACCGCGGCACCTCGCTATGCAGACGCTGCTGCTACGGTCCGAGCCGCTAAATAGAATACAACGTTTTGGACGATAAAATCTTGGTGAATTTATTTGGATGTTTTAGAAGAAAATGAAGAAGATGGTTTATTTCAAATGTTTACAAATGTATATCAGTATTCCTTTTGCCGCTGAGTGTAGTCATTTGACGATTCTGAAGCCGTTAAATGTTGGAATTAAATAATAAGCTTCACTTTCACAAGCCTGATCTTCCCAGTACCATTAAATAGAATAGTCGTTTCTTCTATAATCTATAACCTTTCTGTCACAAATCCAAGAGCACCAACCACTCCAAGCCATTTTGATCCAGAGGGAACATGGGCCAAACACATGCGACCAGCAATAGCTCCTGTTATACAGATAAGCTGTGTTCAAATGACTTACTGATACACAATCAAATACATAGGGCAAGTAGTCGCAGCAATCTAAACTTTACTGTTGAATTCTTGACATACTTAGAGAAGAGAAGAGAAGAGACTATACATGCAATGACTTACTCGATTGAAGCAAATACGCGTAAGCGCAGAATTTGAAGACCAGATCGCTGCCTATACAAAATTAAATGTTAACCATTACAGTAACGAAGAACGGAGCTTGTGAAATATGGTTCTCAGAATAACCCGAAGGATGAAATAAGAGCCTCAGTATCAATAATTAAATGGTGAAGACGAAAATGTTTGCTGCTCAGGGAAATGATGTTAGCGCTGCTTATTGTAAAATTTGAAGCTACAGCTGCATTAATCTGAAAGAAAAAAACAGAGCAGCAAGAAAAACAGAGTACAGAAAGGCAGAGCAAGAAAGAAATTCCAGATACAATGATATTTCCTTCATAATTATTAAAAAAAACCTTAGCCTTAATAAAGGTTACAAAAGCTTCTCAAATGCAGCAAGGAGAAGCAGTTAACAAATGAAAAAGCAGAGTCAACTGTTGTTTAACCATCGCATCATTATTTGCATGAATGGCGGAGAAAACAAGGGAACTGCTCTGCATTAGTTAGCTTAGTTACACAGCAGTTAGCTTGGCGTTGGACTGCCCCTGTTGGAGGAGAAATTGACGCTAACACCCCCCCTTAAGCTAATTAAGGAGAAGAGAAAAAAAAAAGAGGAAAGAGGGAAAACCCTGTGGGAACAAAACCCCCCCTCAAAAGAGACCCCAACTGCACATGGCAGCTATTGTGTTGCAGTGTTGTACTCCTCATCCATGGCTGCTTCCCAAAGCGGATTCCCTATAGCTTCTGCATAAGTTTGAGGGTCAGATGCTAGAACCACATAAGCATGCATCGGCATGATGGGCTCGGTAGCTGAGAGTGCATGAGGGACTTCATATATATCAGCGAAGCTCCTAGTTCTTTGATTTTCCACATGGGATACTGAATCATCACTCGAATCCAAATCAAGGATTGGTTGTGGATCAGCATATGCATGCTCATGTTCCTCTGAATCAGATTCAAAAATATCTGAAATAAGATCAGAATGATTGCATGTATCTCTGAGATTTGTAAGATGAGGAAGCATAGACGTGGTGGCATGTTGTACCTGAGATGCATGTGGAAGATTTTCATCAAAGTAGACACTCCTTTCAATGAAGAGTGTTTTTGTGGAAAGATCTAGTACTCTGTATCCCTTTACACCATCTGGATATCCAACAAAAATGCATTCTTTGCTTTGAGGCTCCAAAGCCTTCCTCTTATCTGCAGGAATGCGTGCCCAAGCACGGGATCCAAAGATGCGAAAATGTGTGACTTTTGGTTGCTTGCCTCTCCATGCTTCAAAAGGTGTTTGTCCTGTGACAGATTTGTGAAAAGATCTGTTTTGTATGTACGAAGCACAGTTGATTGCTTCAACCCACAATTTGGAGGGAAGGGACCTACCATGCAACATGCAGCTAGCCATCTCTTTCAAAAATCGGTTCTTTCTCTCAGCTACCCCATTTTGCTGTGGAGTGTATGGAATTGTGTTCTGCAATTATATTCCTGCTTCATCACAAAGATGTTGGACATCATTGTTGACATACTCCCCTCCATTATCTGTGCGGAGGATCTTGATCATTTTCCCAGACTGCTTCTCTGCATGGGCTTTGAAAATCCTGAGATTCTCAAACACCTCAGATTTGAATTTGAGAAAATACACCCATGTGTATCTTGTGTAATCATCAATGAATGTTAACACATATCTGGCTTTGCTCATGGAAGATTCAGGAAATGGACCCATAAGATCGCTGTGAACAAGCTCTAAAGGAGAGGAGGCTCTCCATGCATTCCCCTTTGGAAACTTTTCTTGTGGATGTTTTCCAAGAGCACATCCTTCACAAATTCCATCAGAAAAGTCTATGGCTGGCAAGCCTTTAACCATTCCCTATTTGTTAAGTTGCTGCATGTATCTAAAATTTAAATGACCAAATCTTTCATGCCAAATTCTACTTTCATCATTTGCATGTGTTAGAAGTAAAGTAGAATCTGATTTAGCAACAAAATCAGAAAAAGTGTACAGATGAGATTGATGATTTGCCTTACCAACATCAATTTTGGAGTTGTCTTGCATGTCAAATATGGTGACCGAATCAGAGGTGAATTCAACTCTCCTACCAGTTCCAGTATGTGTCATTTGATACACAGAAAGAAGATTAACAGAAAGCTTTGGAATATGTAAGACATTCTCAAAACTTCCAATTCCAACCTCTACCCTCCCTATTCTAGTTGCCTCTACAGGAGAACTGTCTCCCATTAGAATAGGAGAACCAGAATATGGTTTCAAAGAAGAAAGAGCTTCTTTTGTGGCTGCCATGTGGTGTGAAGCTCCAGAGTCTATGATCCATGCATCTGAAGAAGAATGAATAGCAATCAATGCATGAGCATTGTCTCTTGTTTCAGGGGTTTTTTCTTCCTGCTTCTTCTTGGCACTCTTAGGGATAAGGCTACCAAGATTATGTTGTTGAAGTGTCTGAGCCATGAGATCAATGGTCTTCTTCATGCATGATGATTCTGGATGGTACCCATGGTTGCAATAGCTGCAATTTGATTTGCCCTTTTTGTCCTTCTTTTCTTTTGAGCCAGTAGATCCATCTAGAGGTTTGGGATTGCCTTCCTTTCTTGGATATGAATCCTTTTTTTCTTTGCCTTTGAATTGGTGGTTGGATTTGGAATTGTTCTTCCCACTTGCATGCACAACAAGTGCATGAGCTTAAGAATTCTTCAATGTGCCCATCTTTATAAGCTTATCCTGCTCATGTACTAGAGACTCAATGAAGGTATCCAGTGTGGGCATCTTCCAAGTTGCTCCTGTTGTGAGCCTAACTATGTGGAAAGCAGAGACAAATACTTCATATTCTAGACCCAACTTTGATAGAATAGAAAGGATTAATTTGCTTTCTTCCTTGGATTTGTTAATACCAGATCCTTTGAGCTGAAGCAATAAGGCCTTGAACTTTGTGAAGAAATCTTGAATATTATTAAAAATCCTTGGATCTAATGAGTTGAGCTCATTTTCAAGGATATGACCCCGCATTTCATCTTGCTTTCCAAAAAGAGTCTCCAATGTATTCCAAACTTGGTTTGGAGTTGTACATGCCTCAACATGAAACAACAATTCTGGAGAGATGGATAAGCATAGCAAACCAAATGCTTCATCCATGCGGTTGAAGTATTTGGATTTTTCAACTGCTGTATTGGGTTCAACCTCTGTATTCATAACTATTCAATAGAGGCCTCTACTTCTAAGCTGAAGTAGAATCTTTGGCTTCCAATCAAAATAGTTGTATGGTGTGAGAATGGCAGAGGGTGAACATTCCATTTTTCATCTCTAATCTTCTATATCTGCAAAAAAAAATATTGTACTTCTTTCTTGCAACCTGGCTCTGATACCATGTAAAATTTGAAGCTACAGCTGCACCAATCTGAAAGAAAAAAATAGAGCAGCAAGAAAAACAAAGTACATAAAGGTAGAGTAAGAAAGAAATTCCAGATACAATGATATTTCCTTCATAATTATTAAAAAAAACCTTAGCCTTAATAAAGGTTACAAAATATTCTCAAACACAGCAAGGAGAAGTGGTTAACAAATGAAAAAGCAGAGTCAACTGCTGTTTAACCATCGCATCATTATTTGCATGAATGGCAGAGAAAACAAGGGAACTGCTCTGAATTAGTTAGCTTAGTTACATAGTAGTTAGCTTGGCATTGGACTGCGCTTGTTGGAGGAGAAATTGACGCTAACACTTATTTCTAGTTATCTCCGCTCTTAGTTCTGGTTATCTCCGCTGTGCATGATCTCAGATGAACTAACTGTTGCATGCTTGACTAATGGATGATCTAGGATGATCTAATTGTTGCATGCTTGTGAGTTAAGCTAACAAAGAAGGCTTACTTATTGTAAGATTCACACATTCCTTTAAGTTAATACAAAAAAAAAGGGTTTTAGTTGGTTTTTCTTTCCAATCAGTTGCGCTATTTTCTTTTTCTTCTCTGTTTTTTCAATTTGCAAGTTTTCAATCTAATCCTGCTTTTTCAGCCAGATCTATAATTTATTTTGTAGGTTCAGCTGCAATCTACATGGTATTAGAGCTTGGTTTCCAGAAAGAAGAAGTACAGTATTTTTTTTGCAGATATAGAAGATCAGAGCTAAAAAATGGAATGTTCACCCTCTGCCATTCTCACACCATACAACTATTTTGATTGGAAGCCAAAAATTCTACTTCAGCTCAGAAGTAGAGGCCTCTATCAGATAGTTATGAATATAGAGGTTGAACCCAAACCAGCAGTTGAAAAATCTAAATACTTCAACCACATGGATGAAGCATTTTGTTTGTTGTGCTTATCCATCTCTCCAGAATTGTTGTTTCATGTTGAGGCATGTACAACTCCAAACCAAGTTTGGAATACATTGGAGACGCTTTTTGGAAAACAAGACAAAATGTGGGGTCATATCCTTGAAAATGAGCTCAACTCATTAGATCCAAGGAGTTTTGATAATATTCAATATTTCTTCACAAAGTTCAAGACTTTATTGCTTCAGGTCAAAGGATGTGGTATTGACAAATCCAAGGAAGAAATAAAATTAATCCTTGCTATTCTATCAAAGTTGGGTCCAGAATATACAATATTTGTCTCTGCTTTCCACATAGTTAGGCTCACAACAGGAGCAACTTGGAAGATGCCCACACTGGATACCTTCATTGAGTCTCTAGTACCTGAGCATGATAAAGCTTATAAATATGGGCACATTGAAGAATTCCAAAGTTCATGCACTTATTGTACATGCAAGTGGGAAGAACAATTCCAAATCCAACCTGCAATTCAAAGGCAAAGGGAAAAAGGATTCATATCCAAGAAAGGAAGGCAATCCCAAACCTCCAAATGGATCTACAGGCTCAAAAGAAAAGAAGGACAAAAAGGGCCAATCAAAGTGCAGCTATTGCAACCGTGGGTACCATCCAGAATCATTATGCATGAAGAAGACCATTGATCTCATGGCTCAGACACTTCAACAACGTAATCTTGGTAGCCTTAACCCTGAGAGTGCCAAGAAGCAGGAAGAAAAAGCACCTGAAACAAGAGCCAATGCTCATGCATTGATTGCTATTCATTCTTCTTCAGATGCATGGATCATAGACTCTGGAGCTTCACACCACATGGCAGCCACAAAAGATGCTCTTTCTTCTTTGAAACCATATTCTAGTTCTCCTATTCTCGTGGGAGACGGTTATCCTGTAGAGGCAACTGGAATAGGGAGGGTAGAGGTTGGAATTGGAAGTTTTGAGAATGTCTTACATATGCCAAAGCCATCTATTAATCTTCTTTCTGTGTATCAAATGATACATACTGGAACTGGTAGGAGAGTTGAATTCATCCCTGATTTGGTGACCATATTTGACATGCAAGACAACTCCAAAATTGTTGTTGGTAAGGCAAATCATCAATCTCATCTGTACACTTTTTCTGATTTTGTTGCTAAATCAGATTCTACTTTACTTCTAACACATGCAAATGATGAAAGTAGAATTTGGCATGAAAGATTTGGTCATTTAAATTTTAAATACATGCAACAACTTAACAAATAGGGAATGGTTAAAGGCTTGCTAGCCACAGACTTTTTTGATGGAATTCATGAAGGATGTGCTCTTGGAAAGCATCCACAAGAAATGTTTTCAAAGGGGAATGCATGGAGAGCCTCTTCTCCTTTAGAGCTTGTTCATAGTGATCTTATGGGTCCATTTCCTAAACCTTCCATGAGCAAAGCCAGATATGTGCTAACATTCATTGATGATTGCACAAGATACACATGGGTGTATTTTCTCAAATCCAAATCTGAGGTGTTTGAGAATCTCAAGATTTTCAAAGCCCATGCAGAGAAGCAGTCTGGGAAAATGATCAAGATCCTCTGCATAGATAATGGAGGGGAGTATGTCAACAATGATGTCCAACATCTTTGTGATGAAGTAGGATTACAATTGCAGAACACAGTTCCATACACTCCACAACAAAATGGGGTAGCTAAGAGGAAGAACCAATCGTTGAAAGAGATGGCCAGTTGCATGCATGCAAGGTCCCTTCCCTCCAAATTATGGGCTGAAGCAATCAACTATGCTTCATACATACAAAACAAATCTTCTCACAAATCTGTCACAGGACAAACACCTTTTGAAGCATGGAGAGGCATGCAACCAAAAGTCACACATTTTTGCATTTTTGGATCTGGTGCTTGGGCACACATTCCTGCAGACAAGATGAAGGATTTGGAACCTCAAAGCAAAGAATGGATCTTTGTTGGATATCCAAATGGTGTAAATGGACACAGACTACTAGATCTTTCCACAGAAAAAATCTTCATTGAGAGGAGTGTCTACTTTGATGAAAGTCTTCCACAGGCATCTCAGGAACAACATGCCACCACCTATGTGCTTCCTCATCTTATAGGTCTCATAGATACATGCAATCATTTTGATCTTATTTCAGATATTTCTGAATCTGATTCAGAGGAACATGAGCATGCATATGTTGATCCACAGCCAATCCTTGATTCAGATTCTAGTGATGATTTAGTATCCCATGTGGAAAATCAAAGAACAAGGAGCTTAGATGATATATATGAAGTCCCTCATGCACTCTCAGCTATCAAGCCCATCATGCTGATGCATGCCTATGTGGTTCTATCATCCGACCCTCAGATTTATACAAAAGCTACAGGGAATCCTCTTTGGGAAGCAGCCATGGATGAGGAGTACAACTCCCTCATTGCAAACCAAAGTTGAGATTTGGTTCCACTTCCTTCCAATTGCGAGATTGTCAGATGTAAGTGGGTCTATAAGCCAAAGAAATTAGCAGATGGACATGTGAGCAGATACAAAGCATGATTGGTCGCCAAAGGTTTTCAACAAGTACATGGCATTGACTATGATGAGACTTTTGCTCAAGTGGCAAAAATGGACTCCATTAGATTAGCTCTTGCCAT
Organism: Torreya grandis; assembly: GCA_037957365.1. Taxonomy (NCBI): domain Eukaryota; kingdom Viridiplantae; phylum Streptophyta; class Pinopsida; order Cupressales; family Taxaceae; genus Torreya; species Torreya grandis. Next base: position 641,420 of record JARHVA010006025.1, read on the forward strand.
TGTAGCATCTAGAAGGTGGGAGGTTCATCACATGGATGTGAAAAATTCATTTCTTCACAGTGATCTCGAGGAGGAGATCTACATGGAGCAGCCACAAGGGTATGCACAAAATTCCTCATTGGTATGTTGACTCAAGAAGTCACTTTATGGCCTCAAGTAGGCACCTAGAGCTTGGTATGCTAAAATGGATTCTTATCTTCTGTCTCAAAATTGCATACGATGCAAATCTGATCCAAATGTTTATATGCTGAGAACATTTGACTCTTTGTTGCTCATAGTACTCTATGTAGATGATCTACTAATAACAGGAGATTCACCCACGGCCATTGTTGCAATTAAAATTGTTTTGCATGACAGATTTTCTATGATAGACGTAAGTCTCCTACATTTTTTTCTTGGCCTTGAAATCAACCAGAATCAATCAGGGATCACAGTTACTCAATCCAAGTATGCACGAGATATCTTGGTTTGGTTTCACATGACTGACTACAAGCCAACTGTCACACCTTTCCTATCGGGGATCAAGCTTGAAGATGGAAAGGATACACCATTGGTTGATTGCACACACTACCGTCAACTTGTGGGGAGTCTTCTTTATCTCACTCACACTCGTCCAGATCTCTCATATGCAGTGGGGGTTGTTTTTAGATACATGCAAGAGCCGCATGAGCTACATTGGAAGGCTGCCAAGCATATACTTTGCTATGTGCAGGGAACCATTTGCTATGGGATTCATTATTCAGCAGGTTGTGTTTTGGATCTCATTGGCTACACTAATTCGAACTGGGCTGGTGATAACATTGATCACAAGTCCACTTCAGGATATGTTCTTAGTTTGGGATCAGGCCCCATTTGTTGGTCAAGTAAGAACCAATCTACCATTACTTTATCATCAACAGAGGCTGAATATAGAGGTGTAGTCAACGTTACCATTCAAGTCATTTGGCTGCAACACTTCCTAGCTGAGCTTGGTATCCTCTTTCATCGTCTAACTATCATTTCGTGTGACAATTAGAGTACATTGAAGGTTTGTAGAGATCCCATACAAAGGCAGTGAACCAAACACATCGAGATCCACATGCACTTCATCCGTGAGTTGATACGTGATGGAGTCATCGACTTGCAGTACTTTGCCACTTCTGAACAGATTGCCGACATCTTCACGAAGACATTCAATGAACAAAAGTTTCATTTTCTAAGAGACCTTCTTGGGGTGAAGGACACTGCACCACAATGGCTGCCATGTGTAGTTAGTGTATCTTTTGAGGGGGGGTTTTGTTCCCACAGGGTTTTCCCTCTTTCCTTTTTTCCTTTCCATTTTCTGTCTCCTTAGTTAGACTTAAGGGGGGGTGTTAGCACTGCTTATTTCCAGTTATCTCTGTTGTGCATGGTCTCAGATGAACTAACTGTTGCATGCTTGACTAATGGATGATCTCGGATGATCTAATTGTTGCATGCTTGTGAGTTAAGCTAACAAATAAGGCTTACTTAGTGTAAGATTCACGCATTCCTTTAAGTTAATAAAAAAAAAAGGGTTTTAGTTGGTTTTTCTTTCCAATCAGCTGCGCTGTTTTCTTTTTCTTCTCTGTTTTTTTAATCTGCAAGTTTTCAATCTAATCCTACTTTTCCAGCCAGATCTATAATTTATTTTGTAGGTTCAGCCGCAATTCTACAGATGACACTAATCTCCTTCAGAAAGAAGATCAGTGTCACCTCACCTGCGCATCAAACACAACACGCCCATTTATAGAAAAAAGGGTACAACTAAGGACAAGTGAATTTCAAGTTAATCTAATTTTGTTCCAAAGTTGTTAAATCCCGTTCAACATTCAGTGTGGATCCTTGCTAATGTGGGGTGAAAGGGAAATAACCAGGCCATGGTCTTGGTCTTATTAGCCGTCTAGATTAGGGGAGATTGACTGACTTGTGCGATAAGTTGGTAAAATCTTCAACATGACCATAACCGGAAACAACCTTGTAAAAGTGAAGTGAGCATGACAAAGCCCTCAAGACCTCAATCTTATCTTTCATATAAAAATCCAGCCTTTAACGATTTAGAGGAAGTACAGAAGCAAGAACGTATTAATTAACTATCAATATAATGCAATAAACCTGCACTATTACATACCTTTTGAAGCTGCAAGCTGTTTCCATCGTTTGATTCCATGCGAATTAGGTTTTATCCATGAAGATTTCAATGAAGGAAAATGCATATTGACTAGCATATCGCTCTATTCATACTTGTCAATTGGCAGTGAGCCTTTATTCTTACTCGTACACCCAGCTGCAAATTGGATTTGCTCTTAAACCCTGTAATTTTTTAGTTTATGAAACTACGTGGGTGCTCTTAGAATATTCTATATCTATGCAAGACGAGATGTAATCCCCATTAAAACAGTAGACTGGATTTGTTCAGAAGATTGTGTTGGTGATCCTTGATTTCAATGAAACAAATTTTCACCTTCTGTTGATTGTGAATATCATAATATGGTCGACATCGTGAAAGAAAATAAAACTTATTCTTTGCTCCCAAGATGTCTTTACGGGGATGTAGTTAGTGTAATTTAACTTAGCTTCAGTGAAACCATGATTTTTATTATTGTTATTTATTAATTTATTATTACTATTTTTAAATTGGTAATTTGACGGATAGGTAGATTATAGATAGATGGAGTTGTCAACGTACTATTATTCTTACTTGTAAATATAATAGTTCATCGTTACCATAACGATTAGTAAGGGTTGAGAGAAGTTTTTAGGATAATTTAGATGAAGAAAGTTTAAAAATTAAAAATATTTATAATTTATAAAATATTTTTTTTGATGTTTTTTTTTATAATTATAAAATGGATTAGTGGATGAATATTTTTACAAATGTTATTTTTTTTTTGTCACTTTTTTTTTTGAATGGTACATGAATCTTAGTGGAACTACATAATATATCTACAAATATTAACCATTAATTTGGAAGGAAATCTTGTTTGACAAATCAATAAACTTATGTATAATAATTTTAGGAGGAATGTTATTTGAATAAGTTATTCAAAGATAAATATTCCCAATAGACACATTGATTATGGGTCTCTATATTGAATTAATCTCAATATATTATGTATCCAATAATCTAATATTATGTTAGCATGGGTCTTAGCCTAGTTTAGCTTAACTTGATATAGTTTTACCTGATTATAGTATATACACGAAATTTTAGACTTAGCATATGCATCTCTAGTTTGTAAGTGTTCATAATGTATACACATAATATTTTTTTCTTTATCATTTACTGGCACTTTTTCTTATAGCAACTTGTTGAGCATCAATCTCTATGAGTGCATGCCTTAAATTGTGCATTGGGAAAGGGGTAAGAAAGGCTCATGGTGTATTGAAATGAAGTTTACTATTATATCATGATTACATCACTCATACTATCACTTTGGGCTCCTCAAAGCATCTTGTCATTTACCTCTTTTATATTGTCCTTATTCAATTGTGCTAGTTTCCCTACATATATTATGAAATTAGTCTGGTCAAGACTATTTATCACTGCCTTTAATCTTTCCTATACTATATCAACTAGCACAATGTAGTTTTGAGTCTATTTTTTGTCTTTGGTACTGCATCACCGTGGTTGACATCATTTTGTGTCAGCGAACTTCTTTCACCTATATCAACCAGGTTAGGTTTAGGGTTGGTCTTGGATATATATATATATATATCTGTGTGTGTGTGTGTGTGTGTGTGTGTGTGTGTGTGTGTGTATATGTATGTATGTATATGTATATATATATATATATATATATATATATATATATATATATATATATATATATATATATATATATATATATATATGTATATATATATATATATATGTATATATATGTATATATATATGTATGTATATGTATATGTATATGTATGTATATGTATATGTATATATATGTATATGTATATATATATGTATATATATATATATCTATATATATATATATATATATATATATATATATATATATATATATATATATATATATATATATATATGGATGATAGGTTATACACTCTATTCACACTCTTTTCGGTCACATTTATACCCTAATTTATATTTGGAAGAGTTTTTAGTCTAAAACATTATCTCAGGGAAGCTTGCCTTGTGGTGTATTTGAATTTTAATAAGATTTATTAACTAAGGATATATTAGATATTTATCCAACCATTTGAAGTCTTCATCCCATACCATATTTTGTAAATATTCACTTGTTCTAAGGGTGAGATTGATGCTTGATGGGTTCACCCCAAAACAAGTATTTCCAAACAAGTACTCTTTCCCATTTTTACTTAGTAATAGTCATTTCTTTAACTAATAAGCTTCTATTTCACAAGCGTGATCTTTCTACTTTGTTATAGCATAAAGTTTATATATAGAATACCACATTTTAGATGATAAAATCTAGGTGAATTTAATTAGTTTTTTAGACTAAAATGTAGAAGATGGTTTATTTTAAATGTTTCCAAATGTATACTAGTATTCTTTTTGCCATTAAATGTAGTCATTTGATGATTCTAAATCCATCAAATGTTGGAAATAAATAATAAGCTTCACTTTCACATGCCTTATCTTCCCACTACCATACATATCCATTAAAGTATCTCATCTACTGAAAAAAGACTGTTAAACTATTAAAATTTTATATATTGTCTTTTTCAGCACTACAAAAATAGTCACTTTTTATATAGTCTTTTATATAAACTATCAATTACGTAAGATAATGCTATAGATCTGTGTAGGGATTGAAATATTGGTTTTCATGAATTTTGTTAAATATAATTTAAAAAAATAACAACAGAGAAATAGAGGAAGAAAATGTAGAATATGGTTCATTTTAAATGTTTATAAATGTATACCAATATTATTTCACAACTAAGTGTATTTATTTGACAATTCTACACACGTCAGATGTTGGAATTAAATAATAATCTTGAATTTCACCAAGGTGATCTTCCCACTCTTATACATGGTCATTAAATAATCCCATCTACTCCACATAAAATACTTAATGGTGGTCCGTTTATCAAAACCAAATTTTGATGTGTTTACATCAAAGCTTAGATGTTTCCTTACTTGGATCAAGTTATTTATCCTATTTGTAGAGTATTGGAGTTAGCCATACCTTTTAGAGAAGTGAGGAGAAAATAGGAGAAGTGAGGAGAAAAATATAGTTAGAGAATGGAAGTGAATAGCCAATACTAAGGAAAAAGGAAGAGTGAGTATAATAAAAAATATATTATAGATGAATGTTCGTTAACAACAGTCACATGAATTTATCAAGATAGGAGGAACATAACAATAAAGTTTTGTCCAACATATGCATATTTTATAATAAGTTTAATAAACAACTGTATTTATGATAGTATATGAGTTTAAATCAATTTGTAAAAGTGTTTTAAATAAATCTAATATAAAATTTTATGTATTTATTTTTTATATAACCTACATCCTCTATTTTGGATTTTTTTGATAGATATTTTATGTATTTCTAGCACTATATTGTTGGCTATAGCCTCCCAGAAGATTATTCCTATAGTTGTATGTCTTCTCCATTTCCCTTTATTTTCCAATAGCTGGTATCAAATCCCATAGGTTGTAATCCAATTTAGACATAGCATCAGGTAGATCTAATTCATGGTAGCATCCCCCTACATTTAATGGAAAAAAATATGATGTGTGTTGTATCAAGATGAAAACCATATTCAACTCTCAAGAGCTATGAGAATTGGTTGAAGGTGGATACAATGCATATGTAGACTAGGTAACATTTAATTCTTTATCTCAAGGACAAAATAATGTGATGAAGGAGAATAAGAGAAAGGTTGCCAAGTTACTCAACAATATTTAAATGACATTAACTAATTCAATCTTTCTTAGGATAATAGTAGTTGTCCATTCTAAATAAGCATGGGACATTTTGTAAAATGCCTATCAAGGGAGTGAGAAGGTGAAGTTTGTTAAGTTACATCTATTAAGATTCAAATGACTTGAGGAAACTAACAATAGATGAGCTAATGAGTTCCTTAAAAACCCATGAACAAAGGCTGAATAGGTTAGCCACCTCCTTCCATGAGAAAGCATTCAAGACCAATGTGAATATTAGAGGAAGGGTGAGAGGATAAAAAAATAGAGAAATATTAATAACTTGAATCATTCAACAAGGGGTAAGGCACAACCATCAATATCCACATGGAATAAGAAGAGAAAGGAGTAGCAACCCTTCTAGAGGAGGATCTACACAAAGGTATGATAAATCTAATGTTAAATTATATTATTAAAAGAAATATGGACACTATGCTAGTTAGTGTAGAAAGAAGAACCATGACATGAATAGGAAAAATTCAAATTTGTCCCATGCATAGGAGGGTAAACCTAATAGGAATGAAAAAGGTGAAAACTAGTTCATAACATGCAACATTGTTAATCAAACTGATAAAGAAACATTGTACTTGGATAGTGGTTTTAGCATGAACATGAGTGGGAATGAAGAGATGTTCAACCAAATTGGTGAGACAATAAAATTAGAAGTAAATATGGGGAAAAATGAGAAGGTTCTCATTATGGGAAAAGGAATCATTTCTATCTTCACCAAGCAAGGTGACAAAAGGAAAATTCAAGATGTTTACTATGTTTTAGGGTTGAAGCACAACCTTATTAGCATTTAGAAGCTTGATCAAAAGGGGTACAAAATCAGATTTGAGAATGGATAATTTATAATTTAAGATAAGAGTGGCTAAAATATGTAGATTACAATAGTCAAGATGACAACCAATCAAATGTTTCGATTAAAAATGTAATGTGAGATTACAACAACATTTAAAACTATAGTAGTAGATGAGTCTACTTTTTGGCACCTTAGATATGGGCATTTTATATTTTGAGGGATGAACCTTATTTACAAGAACCAAATGGTAAGAGGGATTCTCCAAATAGAATATCTAAACAAAGTGTGTGAAGGATACATATTACGAAAGCAACATATGAGTACATCTCTTGTGGGTAAAACATGGAGAGCTAGAGTTCCTTTAGAGCTTATCCATTTAGACTTGTGTGTTTTAATTAAGAACCCCTCCTTATCCAATAATGTATACTTCATGATATTCATATATGATTTTAGATGAAAGACATAGGTGTATTTATTGAAGAACAGATTGGATATAGTTGAGACCTTCAATTAATTCAAGGCCATGGTGGAGAAGAAAAGTGGCCACCACATAAAGATTTTAAGGATGGATAGAGTAGGAGAGTATATATTTAATGAGTTAAAGATTTTTTGTAAGAATCATGGGATAAATAATCAATTTACATCAAAGTATACACCACAATAAAATGGTGTGATCAAGAGGAAGAATTGGACCATCCTAGAGATGGTAAGGATTATGATAAAGGCAAAGGGTTTGCATAATGATTTTAAGGTTGGGGTTGTCTCAAAAACAATATACTTTCTAAATATTTATCTAACAAAGAGTGTTAGTGATATGATTCCTCAAGAAGCACGGAGCAGATAGAAGCCTAACATTAAAATTATTAGAGTATTAGGATGTTTTGCATATGTACATGTGTGCAAGCAAAGAAGAAAAAAGTGGGATGAAAAAGGTGAGAAATGTATATTAATTAGGTATAATGACCAATAAAATTCTTATAGATTTTACACTATGGCCACTAAGGAGCTCATAATTAGTTGATATGTTTAATTCATTGAGCATAAAGCTTGGAAAGAGGGATAAGAACAAGATAAAGTGGAAACAAGGTCTAGTGGACCCTTTATTGAATCTGAACTAGCAATTAGTACCTCCAATCATATATCATGTTGGACCCCTATTTCACAAAGGGATGATTCATCTAGTGATAGAAACAATCAATGAATGCAAGGAGTTATTCATGATTTAACATCCTCCTCCTCCAACTCAAGTCAATGGCTATCAAGGATAAGGATCTTGGAAGATGCCTATGAGTAGTCAAGATATGAATAAAATCAAGATAAAACAATGAATTGTGCTCTTTTTATCAGCTGCTCTTATTAATATGAGGAAGCAATCAAGGATAGAAAGTGGTGTGAAGTAATGGATGAAGAAATTCATGCCATATAGAGAAACTAGACTTGGGAGTTATTTGATCTTACAAAATAAAAAGAGGTCATATGAGTTAAGTGAGTTTACAAGACAAAAACCACTCCTAAAGATAAGATATAGAGGTATAAGGCAAGACTAATGGTGAAGGGATAGAAACAAAGTCCCATACATGACTACAATGAGATGTTGACACCTATAGAAAGGCTATAAATTGTGAGGATAATCATAACCACTGATTCTTAACACAAATTAAATGTGTATCAAATGGATTTCAACTTGGCCTTCTTGATTGTAGTGCTAGAAGAAGAGGTTTATGTGGGATAGCCACCTAGATATGAGATTTTTGGGCATGGGAACAAGGTATATAGGCTAAAAAAGGCACTATGTGGGATCAAGAAAGCACCAAGGCCAGGGTATAACTGGATAGATTCATACTTGCTGAGCAATGGCTTAACAAAAAATGTTAGTGAGCTCCTAGTCTACATCAAAGAAAGAAAAGGTTATAATTTGTTTGTTGTTTTATATCTGGATGATCTAATATTCACTATAAATATATATTATTCAGTAGAAGAGTTCAAAATAATAATGAATAAGGAGTTTTAGATGATTGATTTAGGTCTATTGAAATTCTTTATTGGTATACAAGTGAAGCAAATCATTAGTGACATCTTAGTATGCCAATCTAAGTATGTAAAGGAGATTTAGAAATATTTAGGATGATGGACATCAAGACGTATCTACATCAGCTGATACAAGCTTGAATTTTTGAAAAGATGATTGTAAAAACAATGTAGAACCCACACTACATAAGAGTTGAGTGGAAAGTCTAATATATTTGACTGCAACTAGTTGGACATCATGTATGCAATTAGCCTCATATATAGTTTCATGGAAATTACAAATGAGATAAATTAGAAAGTGAACAAACTAATCTTGAGGCATGTGAATGGCACAAGAGATTATTGAATTTTGTATGCAACAACATATGAGTTTTAGCTAGTGGGCTACATGAATAATGATTAGGACGGTAGTATTGATGACTAAAAGAGAACTTCAAGGTATGAATTTTATCTAAGGCGAGGAGACATATAGTACGTGTACATAGGCTTACATAAAATTATTAGTCAAATATTAGTCCAATAAATCAAAAGAAAATACATAAGAGTAAACCAAATTAAGCCTATCTATTCATGTGGGAATTCCAAAAGAAAGAAACATCATATTACCTTCCCAATTGGATTCACCATAGAAATTCAGATCAAAATCATATTATCCCTTGTTCAAGAGTTTTTTTATTCAACAACAATGGTGGCCAACTCCTCCAATCTATCAATAACTCCTTGTAAAACTTAGGCTCATGATTTGGAATCACTAAACTAGCCTATTAATGAAGCTTGAAAATAAAATTAATGGTCAAATGCAAATTGATTATGGAGATAATCTAGCATTATAACTTTACACAAATCAATCTTTAAAATGATGTTCATGGGATCTCTATTTATATATTTTTGAGATTGATCAGGATCAACCATGATCGTCCATATCAAGATTGAGATGTATGGCCATGAATTAATCCAATTATATAATTAAATCCATAAATATACATCATAAATATTTGGGATAGATGGAAACTTAAGAGGAATGGAGGGTCTTAATGAGGCATGGGATACTCATAATCCTGATATTTTATGCATTTATGGCTTATGGATACCACCCCCATATGATGATGTCATTAGGTGATGCAGTTAATAGAAATCAATTTACAAAAATAAATATTCAACAAATCTCATGGAAAATCCACTTAAGATCTTGATTTGGATTAATTATATTTAAACAAGGTTAATCAAAATTTGTGCAATTATTTTTAAATTGGCCCTCAATAAATCAAAATGGTCAAAAAGTCATATTACTAGGTCATAATTTGACTGGAGAAGAATTGGAAGGCAATGTTGGATGTATTCAGACTATATTCCCATTTAAGATGTTGCAAACACAAAATAACAAATGTATGTGCCATGTACCAATGAATTATAAGAAAAGAGTGATCCAGAGCACAAAAAGGTGAAATCATCACTTTATCTTAACTGAATTGATCAAAGTTAAGTATCACATAAAATGCATTGCCCTATTTAGGGATACTTTGACCTAAATTAGCACTTGTAAATGATAAGTTTAAACTATTTAGGGTGTTTTAATTATTTTGACTTAAAATGTTCATTTGAGTGAAATTTGAGTAAGAATGATAATTTCAACACAAATGGTGTTAGGAATTGGATGTCTACATTTTTCCCTCATTTGAGAAGGTGTAGTGAGACATTCAAGTGAAGCAACATCTTTTCAAAGAAAATAGTTTAAACTTATCATTTACCCATGATTCCCCCTCGAGAGGACATACTAAGATGGAAGAGAAGGATGGACTCTTGAAAAGAGAGAGAAATTGAAAAATTAACCCATGGAATAAATCACATCTAGACAAGCTAATGCTTGAATGTGTGATTACAACAATGATTAAAATATAATTTAGAAGTATAATAGGCCCAAGTAGATGGGGGGAATGGGAAAGATACAATCCATAAATGTGAGGGACACACTTTAAATATACACAATTTGAGAGTAAAAAATGCATGCTTATGGCATTGATCAATCCCAAGATAGGCTACACACTAAAATATTACCATTGTGGGCATTAGTGTGGAAAGCCTACAATTAGAGGAAAAGAGAACATGGTATCCAAAGAACAGATAATAAGAAGTATTCCAGTAGATTAAATATGATCATAAGAAAATAGTTTTCGCTAGTAGGGTAAATTTTGATGATTTTATCAAGAATAAATAATGGTTTACCCTTGTAGAGCTAATTTGATTCTGACATTGTTCAGTTGTTGTGCCCCAACATGGGCAATTGGCAAGCAAAATAGTTGAAGGATATAATCCAACAAATAGGTTAAAGTGATCTGGCATAAACGTACATGCGATGGTGTAATGGTTTAGAAATCTATATAAAACTAGCATATGAGAATACACAAAGTGATGAGAGAGATGAAAATAAGAATGGAGATGGCCGATCTAGATCTATATGTATAAGACAAGTGGATGTTGCCTACATAGTTTCATGGACTCATGTTCCAACATGAAATTCAAGCCAATGTAGTTCACCCAAGTTTGGGAGAGAATGGAATGAGGAATGATGAAAATGATGAAGAATTGATTAGACTCATAATGTATACAAAGAGATGCATGTCTAAGAAGAGTTAAGCACTAAAATTCATGATACTTAGATGCCTATTTTCATATTATGAGCCTAGATTATGCAAAGTGTTCTTGAGAATTGTTCATCAGAGGGATGTTGATGTTAAGACTTTGAAACCTGAGCACAAAGTGTTTGCTATAGAAAAATAAATTAGGCATCATAATTATGAATAACATAGAATGACATTATATTCCAATTGTACTTAGCCAATTTAAATTTGAATACCTATAACTAAGGATAATGGTAAAATAATGACCAAAACTAGAGTTACAACTATTTACATTTAAACAAAAAAGCAAAGATAAAGAAAAAGATAAGCATAACTAAACCTAAATTTAAATCAAGATATGATCAATCAAGACTTATGTAGCAATAAAGACGTTTGAAAAACAAAAAACAAGAACATCTTAACGACATGAGACCAAGATATAAATAATCAAGATCCATGAGGACCATTAAGACATTCTTGAACACAAAAGAGAAAAGTAAAATCAAATAGAAAAAAAGACACCAACAAAAATCAAATAAACAAAATGGTTCAAGAACAAGTTAATAACATAGGATCAAGAGATAAATAATCAAGATCCATGTGAATTATCAAGATGTTCTAAAACACCAAAGAGATAAGAAAAAACATACAAGGAAACACAAGAATAATATGAGAGAAGAAGTAATAAAATGAGAAAAGGAGAAGAAATAAAAGGAGAGGTGCGAAAGCACAACAAAACACCAATAAAACACAAATAAACACAAAAAAATAAACAAACAAACAAACAAACAAAAAAAAAAAAAAGTGAGCACAATTTAAAGACAAATGTTTATGCACATGCGGTAAAGGCATTACTTTCCACCACACCATAAAAAATAATAATGACATAAAAATTGCTCTCTAATTAAAGAGGAATAATGACAAAATAAATAGGGGAAGAGAAGAAAAGGAAGGGGTTGGCTGAGCTAACTCTAGATGTACAAGACAAGCGGACACTACCTACATAGTTCCATGGATGCATGTTCCAACATGAACTTTAAGCCAAAATTAGTTCTCCCAGGTAATAGGATAGAATAAAAATGATGATCAGACCAGTATGATTGATGTTATAGAAGCAATGGAAGATATAACAAAAAATGAGAATGGTCTTACAAACAACAAGCTGATGGGATGAGAAAGAATGATCTTTAAAAATATCAAGTGCATGGGACAAGATGAATAGGTGTTTTTTTTCTTGAAAAATGACAAGAGTGTAGTATGGTGGGATAGGAATGTAAAAATGTACAGAAGTGTGAGATAATGTTTTTGTTCTTTTATGGATTGTGTTATAATGTTTTTGGTATTTTCAAAGTATTTATAATGTTTTTGGTGTTTTTGAGATAAAATATATAGAAGGTGGGTCCATCTATTCAAGGAGATGCATCTCTAATAGTAGAGGTTCCAATAAAATAGCTAATTTGGCTGTAACAGCCCCCAATCACAAATTAGAAAGAGTGAGGACATGGATAAGATAATAAATGCCTACAAAGAGAAGCAAATGTAATATAGAACAGTGTGCATCATGATATAACTTTGAATAACTATCTATGTTCACTTATCTATAATTGTGTGACAAAGGTCCTGAACTAGAGAAGATGTTCTTGTTCACTTGTCTATATAAAAAGCTACAAAATGTTGTCTTGATTAAACTAATTTGTGTAACTAGTGCTAAACATGGTCATAATGTTTATGAGACATATTCAAGATCATAATTGGTCAAGGGATAAAAAGTGTTCAAGCTTACAACATGCCCAAGCCATAACAAAGAATATGGTGTTCAAGGAGAACGATCCAGGATAGGATGAAATGTGTTCTGAGTGCCAATGATTCCAAAGCCTTCACTATCTAGAATCATGAAGAGTGGTGAGGGTAGTATAAAATGTGTTTAGGGTGGGATAAAAGGGTGGGATAAAATTACTTTAGCATAAGTTACCCCCAAGTCAGGGGTCTTGTAGACAATTGTTCAAATTTATTCATGTGTAGAACCTCTTAAGGTGTACGACGTTCATGGGCTCTAAATATTCTTTACCATTAGGTTTAGCCAATCGATATGCCCCTAATCCATAGTTTATCATGATAGCATATGGTCCCAACCAATTAGGCTAAAACTTACCTTTCTTTTTGCATTAAGCATTCATATTCTTTTGGTACTCTTTCAAAACCAAGTCACCAATCTCAAACTCTCGAGGGAGAATGTGATTGTTGTATGTTATTCACAATCTGTTCTAATAGGCCTACATGTTTTTTAGGGAAGCCAAATACTTACCATTAAGAAGTTATAGTTCTTTCAGCCATGAAGCCCTATAGTCTTCATCATCTTCAGTGTGCTCTAGTGATATTCATAATGATGGTATCTCAATCTCAATCAAGATAATAGATTTGGTGCTAAAAATAGAGTATGGAGTGGCTCTAGTTGGGGTTTAATGATTGGTTCTATAAGCCCAAAGGGTAGGTATGATTTTCAAGTGCCAATTATGGATAGCGTAACTGACAATCTTATTTAAGATGGATTTAATGGTTTTATTCAATACCTCAACTTGTTTATTTCCTTGTGGGTTATATGGATTTTTTTTTCTTGTGCTTGATCTCAAATTTCACACAAAGAGATTTCACATGTTGGTTCAAAAAGGATCTACCATTATTAGATATAATACAAGCTGGGATGCCAAATCAAAAATGATATGGTAATGAATGAATTTGGCTATCCACTTCTTGGTAACATAAGTAAGAGGAATGGCCTCCATCCACTTGGTAAAGTACTTGGTTGCAGTCAACATGTGCTTATTTCCATCTCAATATGTGGGGTTAATTTTCTTGATGAGATTGAGACCCCATGTTGAGAATGACCATGGTGTTGTGATCAGCTATAGTGGTAAAGAAGGTGCATGTATCAAGTTACCATGATGTTGATAAGGAACACACTTCTTCACATATTTGCAAGCATCAGTATCCATTTTGGGCCAATAATAACCTATTCTGAAGAGATTCTTTTCTAGGATTATACCATTGGTGTGAGCCCCACACATTCCTTCATGAACCACCTGTAGTGCCAACTTGGATTCTTGAAAAGAGGTATAATAAATAAGCATTCTACCATATCCTTTATGATAAAGCATGTTTTGAAGGAGAGTATAACATATTAAGTGATGAAGGAATAATTTCTATTATTTTTTAGAAAGTTTGGCGAGGAAGACATGACTATGTAAATAGTTATAAAAATCTTGGTACCATGGTAGCTCAGTTAGGGGATTATGACTAGCAATGGCTCATACCCTCTCTGAATCTATTATAATATTTGTAAACTAAAGAATATTTTTAATCAAGAACTGATACTTGTTATCACTACCATCAATTTGAATCATGGAACCAATCATTTCCATTACATCGATGGATCTATTATTTACTCTCAAAACTTGTTCAAATTGTAGAGATTTAAAATGTGTTTTGAGGTTATTGATAATTTTCTTATACGGAATAAGATTATCATCTCTTATTTTATATTGATCAGTGGTCTGATTGATGATTAAATATGAATCTTCATATACCTTTAAGCTTTGATTATCCTAATGTATATCAAGGTGGAGCCCTGCAATCAATGCCTCATACTTGACTATATTGTTTGTATAATGAAATTATATATAGAATGCTTTGGGAATCAAATCCCCTTGTGGTGTGATCAAGAATATGCCAACACAAGATCCTTGAGATGTGAAGGATCCATCAAAATAGAGCATCCACTATTTAGGTTCCTACAATGCTTGTTCTATTTTTATGATAGAATCATTTACAAAGTCAAACTTGAGAGTTTAAGTATCGTCAATAGGAGATTCTATAAGTTGGTTAGTAATTACTTGCCCTTTGATTACCTTTTGATTATGGTAATCAATATCAAACTCACTTAGGAGCATAACCAATTTATCCATACATCCTTGAAGAGCTACTTTAGACAAGAGGAACTTGAGAGGATCAACCTTGGTGATGATAATAGTTTTGTTATTTAACATATAATGTCACAATTTATGACTGGCAAATACCATAGATGAACATGCCTTCTCAATAGGCATGTAATTACATTTATAATCCACCAATGTGTGGATTAAATAATAAACAACATGTTCCTTACCATGATCATTGTGTTCGACCAAAAGTACCCCCAATGTATGTTATATGGCTAATATATAAAGAAGCAGTGGCTTTCCTTGTGTTGGTGGTCTTAAGACTGGTGGATTGGCCAAGTATGTCTTAATATTTTTAAATGATATCTGAAAACCTTCATCCCTTTGAAATCTTACCCTTTCTTCAAAAGATGAGTAACTGGGTGGCACTTATCTACCAATTGAGCAATGAACCTACATATAGATTGGATCTTTCCTTGAAGGCTTCATAACTGTTTAAGATTTTTTGGTGTAGGCATCTCAACAATAGTGTTAAATTTTGTAGGGTTGACTTTGATTACTCATTGTGATAAAATTCACCCTAGTAATTTACCTAATATGAATCTAAAGACATAATTTTTAAGATTTAAGTAAACTTTATATTCATAAAGCCTCTCAAAGATTCTTTGTAGAACATCAGGATGTCTAGATCTTGTTTTTTATTTTTTAGTATATCATCAACATAGTCCTCTACAATGTTGTGCATCATGTGATGAAATATGATAGTCATTACATGTTGATATGTTGCTCCAATGTTCTTCAATCCAAATGGCATGACTTGGTAACCGAATTTCCCCCATAAAGTGGTGAATGTAGTCTTGTGTTGGTCTTTAGGGGCTATCTTGATATGATCATAACAAGAAAATCCATCTATTAAGGAAATCATCTCTTACCTATTAGTTGATTCGATGATCATATTGATGTTGGGCAGAGGAAAATCATCTTTGGGGCATGTTTTATTGATATCTCAAAAATTAGTACAAAGACATATACTTGGGGTCTTTTTACTTACTAAGACTATGTTGGAAACCCATTCAAAGTAATCTAGTGGTCTAATAACTTTTCCAATTTAGCCTTAACCAAGAGGGTGACCCGTGGATGTATCTTTCTCATTTTCTTCTAGACTGGTTTAGCATCGACATAGACAACAAGGTGATGCACAACCAAATCAGGGTCGAAGCCTGGTATGTCAAAACATGCCCATGCAAACATGTCTATATAATAATTAAGAATGGATATAATATGCTCATGTTCTATGTTAGTAATGGAATATATAAGATAAATAATTTTAGGATCATCATAGGTTCTTAAGTTTAGTTATATCATATTTCCATAATGAGTGTGGATCCATCTTCTAGAATTGTAGGTAAGGTATTATCATGATTATCTTTATATGCCACATCTTCTTTTTGTTCCTCCCAAAAATCCAAATAGTATGAAGAATCAAAATCTACCATCTCAAGTAAAGGCTAAGTAGAAAAAACCTCTAAAAACTCAAGAGCAAGATGCTTAAACATTTGATGTTCTTCTAAAGAGATGCTTGTATTAGATATGGAACTTGGGCTAGATGGACCTTCTATGTCCTGAGGGGATGAGAAAACTTTCCTACCTAGGAGCACCTAAAATAGGTTATCACTAAAAGGCTTTTCTTTTTCTTTATTTTTTTCCTAATCGATGAGTGCCTCAAAGGGGTTTTCACCCAAAGATCTCGATGTTTATTATTTATTATGAACAATAATGTTTGCATACTCTCTAAAGTAATCTGAAGGATCCAATGAAAAATCAAATCCCAATTTATGATCACTAGTGGGTAATCCATCTCGTAAGATCATGTATTCTAGAATTGATTCTTCATTTTGAAACTCATCGAGGCATATGAACAAATTTTTCTAGTCCCAATCTATGAGTTCAAGATGGCAAAGGCATAGGGATCAATGAGGGTTTTCTTCAAGATGGAAAGATCTAATGGTAAATATATAATGTCCTAATTTAATAAGGGAAGCACCACTAGGATACATTCTTGCTTTAGGATGGGAAGCTCCAATAGGCACTATGGTTAATATGGCATTTGAATCAAATACATCTAAGTCACCAAGCTTGTCAAAAAGGCTATAATGGGATGTTGTGTCACTATTAGGAGTCTCATCACTAGTCACTTTGAAAGAGTCACTATCAAAAGTCATGAGGTTAACCTCTAGTTGTTTAAATCCAAAACCATGATTCCAATTGACAACTCTAACTTATAAGGGTTCTAAGATTCCTTGAGCTTGTGGGTCAAGGCCTTTCCTTGTATAGTCAAGATGATCCATTATCTAGTTATGGATAGGATACTTTGGATTTTGAAATCAATCAGCAAGGCATTCAAAATACAACCAATCTCCCTTGATAAAATCCTCTTGATAATTCTTTGGCATGCTTGTAGGTACAAAAACCACAGGTGGTTTTTGTTGTTTCTTCTTTGGCTACCAAATCTAGTAGGGTCCATTAGGAGTCTTGGATGGTTTAATATTTCCAAATGATTTATGGGATTGAGGTAATTTTAAAATATGGAGGACATCCTTAAGATGGTATGTGTAAATACCCACGTCTGTAAAAACAACCTATTTTTCAAGAGCTATAGGAAATGGATCAACTGAAGTGGAAACTAGATCACCAAGTTTGATATAATTAGATGGAGATGGATGGGAAAAAATGGATTTGTTCTTCTTTGTAATGAATTAAAAACTTAGGAAATATTTATAATTATGAAACTCAGCTTCAATATGTTTCCAATATTGATATGGTTGTTGATCAGTGGGAATAGTAACCTTGATCCCATCATGGGGAAACTTAAGGTAGTGGTGAAGAGTGGATGGTATTGTATGTACTTCATGGATATAGGGATGACCAAGAAGTATGTTATAAGGGAGTTAAATATCCAAAATATACAATAATGTGTGATGAAAAATAGACCCAACCATGACTGGCAACCAAATTATACTGAAAGACTTCCTCTTGGCAATGTCGTAAGCCTTTATTATAATAATTTCTAGCTGAATGTCTTTATCCATGTAGCCCAATCACCATACTAATTTAAGAGATATGATGTTTAGCCATGAAAAATTATCTATAAGAACCCACTTGATGTTATGATCTGCAATTATTATCTCAATGTACAGTGGGTTATTGTGGTTTAAGCCAAGAGTGACATGTCTTTGTGGTCAAATGTGATTTGCCTAAATGAATAAAAATGTCTAACTAGGTTATGGAATTGATCAAGGTTAATATCATTAGGAATAGTAGATTATTTCAAAAGGTTATTCATAATAGTTCTATGGACATCAAATTTCTGTAAGAGTTCTAATATGGAAATTTGTGTAGGGGTTTTGTTTAATTGGTCTGCTAAACTATAAGGCTTTTCGATTGTGGATTGAGCTAGTTTAGTCTTTGTTGGCATAGTATTTAGATTTAGAATTGTTGGCATAATGTTCTTATTGATTTTCATGGAATAAATGGGTGAAGGACCCTATATGGTGACCCGTGGGCATCTATTTGTGATCGCACAACCTAGAGGTGGAAAAGAGTCATTATAATTAGAAGAGGAAGGTGAAGGGCCTTGAATGATGACTCACGACATCTAACAATATTTATATAATTTTGAGTCAATGAGGAGCCTTTATAATTACAAGAGTACTATTGTTCAGAACTATTAACCCATGTAAATGAAGTCACAACATGATTATGTAGATTCTACGTGGTATTACTAGGGGAGAGGGTGTTGACCCTATAATGATGGGTCCCATGCTATGAGGAACATGAGATTATCCACATGGTTTCATAGTAACAGTGGAAATGTGGGTAGAAATAATATGCCCCATAGTATTGTTATAGTTGTATGATAAGCTGTTATAAGCCACATTGTTAGTATGGGCATTATGATCCTAATTATTCTCATTACAATTCTGACCTTGAAGTTGGTTATGATTCTACCTTTGTCCTTAATTCTAACCTTGGTTTTGATTGTTTCTAGGTGTCAGTGGATTATGTCAAGAAAAGGGATCCTTATGGATTCCCATATCCTAATTTGTGTCCTGATTAGGGGCCAACTTAGTCTCTAGTTCACTAATTTCAATAAAGTATTTAATAATGTGTCATAATTAGATGCAACGATATGCAACATGACCAACAACAAGATGGAATTTTCACCATTTATTTTATTTGTACCAATCTAGTTTTGGTTGATCTTGAGGAAATGGCCTTAGTAGTGGTCATACAATCAAATTAGCAGTGATGAGATTTTGTAACACTGTTTTAATTGGTTCTCCTAACTTGTTAAAGACTCTAAAATTATTATGAAATGTCCTTCATGGAGGCTGTCTCTACAAAGTAGGTTGTGGAGTTGGGGGAGTTAATTATATTTTTAGGGGAGGTGTAGCCTACACCATTTATACATGCCTTATTTTAGTTACCCCATTTCTAACCATGCTCTTATTTTTGTTAAAGACCTTAGGCTTATCCTACACAACCATTTGAACTGGTGATTGAGTCTGATTAGATATCTAACCCTATGCAAAAAAAATTGAAAATGCCTTTAGAAATAAGATCCTTCTCAATATATACTCCTTTGTCAATAATTTCTTAAAATGAGTTAGAAAAATATAACCATATATTATGCACAGCTTCAGGATGCAAGTTTTGTGCAAATATATCAACAAATTGTTTGTCTGGCAAATTATGTTGAAAGTGGCATACCAATGTTCTCCACCTTTGTAAATATGTGGCAAAACTTTCACCATCACATTGTTTAGCTTTGCACAAGTCAACAATGGTCAATTCATGTTCTATGTTATATGATAAATTATTAACAAACTTTTTTGATAAGTCATTCTAATCCATAACTGATCCCTTGGGTAGTGTAAGTATCCAATCTAGAGCATGTCCTTCTAAAATTCATGGAAATAGTCGAAGCAAGTACTCACCACTATAATAAACCTCTTGACATAACCCAAATAATTCTTATATGTGATTACATGGAGCTCCCTTTTCTTTGTACTTGTCAAATTTAGGTGCCTCAAAATGAGGTGGAAAGAGGTTTTAGAGAATAGATAAATCAAATGGATATGGACATACCTCATCAAATTTTTACTTTTTGACTCTATTATTCATCTTCAATATCTAAAAATTTTACTTCATATAATTCCACTCTTTCATGGTTGGTGCATTTGTGGATTGGATAAGATGATGTTAGGGTGGTATGTGCCCCTAGTTGTGTTGTTGTTGGGGTCGAATGTGCCCCTAGTTTTGTTACTATTGGGATTGAATGTGCCCCTAATTTTTTGTGGATCTAGAGGGAATGTATACCTTTCGATCTATGCCTTAGTTCTAATTTTTTCCTTGAGTTGAGAGAATAGGTTGTTGATTCTTGGATTTTAAAACATTCCCTAAATTTGGCTAGTTAGTATTTTCTTGATTTTGAGAAGTTCTATGTTTGTTTACCAATTTTTGCATTGGCTAGAAAGAACTAACCAAATTATCTTGAGGGATTTCCTTAATTTCAATTGAAATTTTAGGTCTTTGATTTTGTAAAGTAAAAATAGGATCTTAATAATTTAAGAACTTATGCTCCATGTCAAATAAAACATTTTGTAAGATCTCTTATGACTTTAACTATTTGTTTAGATTACCTTGATCCACTATGGTTATATTCTCATCAAATGTTTGTTGCATACTTTCAACCACATTTCCCTATTATTTTGAAGCATCATTGTGAACGGAAGTAGAAGCTAATGAGTCAGTTAATTTTATGATAATTTGGTCTACATATCATTGACTTACTATCTTGATCTTAGCTAAAAGATCCAGATTTGTGGGTTATGACTCTGATTGTATTTCTTTTCCTTTGTTAGAAGAAGAAGGTATGTTTATTTGTACAAAATATTTCTCTTGTCATCATTTTTATCATTATCTAGATAAGGTATGTAATTTTTCTATAATAAAGTTTGAAGGTAGTCTATCACCTGATTCTATCAACATAAGAAGTTTTTCCTCTTGATCTTCTTGGGGTTAATATTCATTGTAATCATATTTAGATCCTACTATTGTGGGGATGCCATCAAAAATAATGGTGTTATCTTGACCATCATAAAATTTCTCATCCTCATATCTAAGGCCATAAGAGGCCCCACTATGAGTGAACATTTGGGTCATGTCTAAAAAGAGTTGTTCTCTATGTTTGACTAGATTTGGATCAATGTTTTATAAATTTTAAAATAAGGTATGGTTGGCTCTCTTCAAACAAATTACTAAGGTACCAAAAATACTATAAAGAAGGGTTATTTGGAACCACACACAATTAGAATATTTGGTTCATGAATTTACTCAAATTTTGGTAATGTTTAAATCATATAGATTGGAAGAGGGTAAGATAGGTCAAATATCCAAGGTGAAAAATAGTACACCAAAGCCTATATCTTTGTGATACACCTATACCATAAAAGTTGGTTTCAACTTTGATGATTTGATCCTATAAAATTAGAGGAAATCTCTCCATATTATGAAAAAGATAATATGAGCTAAGCAATTCAAGATGTAAAAACATACATGAATCACTAAGTACAAGGCTAATATAAAATGGGTAGCACAAAAACACCACATGGTTATAGTAGGATAAAATATGTCTTAGGACTCAAAGCATGAGCAATACACAAGATGACTTGAGTCTACCAAGATGATAATGTGATTTTGACTTTAATAAATGGCCCTCAATCCAAATAGAAAATTGAACCCAAATTATAACAAGTTTAGTGTGCAAATGGTGAACCCAATTTAACACATAAACCATTAAAACTTAGAAAGTTTCAATTTATAATGTGAATTATAACTGAGGGACTTTAAACAAATAGGGTAAAAGGTCTAGACTCAATTGGGCAGCATGATTACACTAGAGTGAATGACATGACACAAAGTTTTTTATAACAATTTTGAATAAGGAAAAGATACATTTTCCAATTGGATAGAATAACACCTCCCTTTCTCAATAATTTTGGAGGAAAATATATTTTGATTAAGTCAATTGAGTTAGCAAGCAGTTTTAGACACAAATCAAGACCAAGTAAGCTAATGACAAAAAATAATCATCTTAAATATAAACTAACAAGGTTGCATGAATTGTTGGACATATATATATATACATCATTTGAGAGGATTTTAAGTGTTTATTCAAAAGTAAATGTGAATTATATAGTAGGGTTTCTACACCCCCCTTCTCTCAAATTACAATACAATGATATGGGCCTTGAGGCACACCTTGCACCAACACTTCTATGGTAAGTGGGGATTTGTATAAGATCTAGAGGTTTTCAATTATCTAGATGGATCAATTTCCCAATGAATTTCATGTCATGTTTTAAAATAAACACAATTAAGTTGGATCTCTATAGCACTTGGCTTATTGTAGAAAGGTCTTGTCCTTTTTGTATCCACTACATCCATCATTTGCTCAGTGTAGTGTGATGTTCAAAGTGTAGATACATCCCATATGCAACTCCAAAACTATAAGGTGGTTTAACCACTAAAACCATTTATCTTAGTGGGAGTGGTTGAATTCAGTGCCAAGAGATGAAACCCCATGACAAAGCTTCCCTATAAAACTTGTGGGAGGTAATGAAGTCCACCTCACAAGCCAAGATGTAATAAAATAAATAACCAATATAAATATTATAGGTTCATTTCAAGATCACCCAAATTATTATGAGTTTTTAGGGAGTGATTTAGATGACATTCTTTCTATGCCTTGGATTAGTCATGTTTGCAATAAATATGGTGCTTTTGATTCTAAAAGTTCCCTAAAGGGTATGGATGGACGAGCATACATGCAACGTCCCTCTTTTTTCCAATCAAATTATAAGTTTAAAAAATTATTTGAAGATAAAATTTGACAAGTGAATTCAATTTTAAACACCAAATGAAAATTTGGGTGCTGTTCTTTTGACCCTTTGGTCTTATGTTGTAACTCTAAAAGCACAATTTGTCAAAACATTCACCTAAGCATCTAAATTTATTCATTAAGCACTAAAACAAGGTTACTAATCCATTTTAAACATTAATAAAAGGTATAAAAATCATGTTTTTAACAAATTCCACGTTTGATCCTACAATGAAAAAGTTAGTATGTCTTTTAGCTTTGAAGTCAATTTGGAAATGAGTGAAGCAACTTCTCAAAATAAGCTCTCTATTTTGAAATCACTGTTACATAATCAATATCATTGTTTCCCTAAAAAATCATAATTTTAGACAATAATATCACTATTTTAGGCTAGATCAAATAGAAAACACAATATCATTTTTTACCTATGAAATCACTACCCAAATTAACAATATTGTTGCCTAGAATAATGATATCACTATTTTGCAAAATCACCACTCTGATAAAGAATATTGCTACTCAAGTCAAAAAAATCACTGATTAGGTCTAAAATATCATTTTTATGGGTTAGATCAATCAAAAAACATAATATCACTATTCTCTAGATGAAATCACTAGCCAACTCAATAATATTGTTGCCTAGAGTAATGATATCATTGTTTTACAAAATCATTGCTCTAGCGAATGAAATGATTGATCTAGCTAACAATATTGCTACTCTGATACAAAATCATTGTTTATAAAACAATCATTTTTTTCCAAAATCACTACTATGCTAGCAATGATATTGCAAAAGAGAGAAAAACTATGACACTCAGGAATAAAAATGTAATTTACCAAAATATATATTTTTAATCTAAAATTTCTTTCTTTTAGCTCCCTCATTCCAAGATTTTACATAAAAATGGTTAGTAAGTTTCTTGAAAAAGTTTTATGGCCAAATTTTTGGGGTGTAGTCCCACCAAGCATGCCAAAATGTGGAGAGTATTACATAAAATGATTAGTCAAACATTAGTCCAACAAATCAAAGGAAAAATTTATAAGAGTAAACCGAATTAAGCATATCTATTCATGTGGGAATTACAAAAGATAATAAGAAACAATTGAAAGAAAGAAACATAACATTACCTTACCAAGTGGATTCATGATATAAATGTATCTCAGAATCATGTTCTCCCTTTATTAAGATCTCTTGTCTTCAAAAACAATGGTGGCCAACTCCTCCAATGTCTCAAGAACTCCTTGTAAAACCAAGGCTCGTGATTTGGAATCACTAAACTAGCCTATAAATTAATCTTGAAAATAAAATCAATGGTAAAATGTAAAGGATTATGGAGACAATTTAGTATTATAAATTTACACAAATCAAGCTTAAAAATGATGTTCATGGCCTCTCTATTTATAGATTTTTGAGATTGCTCAGGATCAACCATGATCATCCATCTCAAGAATGAGATGTGTGGCCATGAATTAATCAAATTATATAATTAAATCCATAAATATGATTCATAAATATTTGGGATAGAGAGGCATTTAAGAGGCATGAAGGGTATTAATGAGGCATGAGAGACCCATAATCTTGATATTTTATGCATTTATGGATAACGGATGCCACCCCATATGATGATGTCATTAGGTGATGCAGTTAATAGAAATAAATTTATAAAAATAAATATTCAATAAATCTCATGTAAAATCCACATAAGCTCTTGATTTGGATTAATTGACCTTAAACAAGGTTAATCAACATTTGTGCAATTATTTGGAAATTAGCCCACAATTAATCAAAATGGTCAGAAAGTCATATTACTAGGTTGTAATTTGATTGGAGAAGAAATGGAAGGCAATGTTAGATGTATACAGATCGTATTCCCATTTAGGATGCTACCAAAATAAAATAACAAAGTCACATGATGTATACCAATGAATTAGAATAAAAGAGTGATCCAAAGCACAAAAAGGCAAAATCATCATTTTGTCTCGAAATGAATTGATCAAAGTTAGATATCACATACCAAAGCAAAAAAAGGAAAAATCATCATTTTGTCTCGAAATGAATTGATAAAAGTCAGATATCACATAAAATTCATGACCCTATTTAGGGATACTTTAACCTAAATCAACACTTGAAATGACAAGTTTGAACTATTTAGGGTGTTTTAATGATTTTGATAGTAAGATTGACAATTTCAACACAAATGGTGTTAGGAATTGGATGTCTACATTGAGATTCAAAAAAGTAACCCATAGCATCAATTTTTAGAACTAAACTAGAGTACATAGTATCTAATGCAGTAACTATATGCCAAGCTATAAGGTTAAGAAGGATACTTTCAGTTTTAAACAAGGAAAAGAAAGGAGATTCTATGGTCTCTTATTACAATATATTTTTTATATATTTTTCAAAGTCTTGTCATTCATGGTAGGAGTAAGCACATTGAAAAAAGGTATCACTTCATTTTAGAGTTAGTTTAAAATCATGTAATATAGCTTACATTTTGTATGTCAGGTCAGTAGCTAGTTGATATATTTACTAAGGCTTTACTAAAGGATAGTTTTTAAACTTAATAATAAGGTTATCAATCATTAATGGAACAAAATTGGTCCTAAAATTATTTATGTTAGCTTTGAAGTCCTATACCCAAGCTCTGGAATCTCACAATTTAGATATGAACTTCAACAGTCTA
This sequence comes from Torreya grandis, assembly GCA_037957365.1. NCBI lineage: Eukaryota > Viridiplantae > Streptophyta > Pinopsida > Cupressales > Taxaceae > Torreya > Torreya grandis. Next base: position 667,343 of record JARHVA010006025.1, read on the forward strand.
GCTATGGAATTTGACAATCCACATCCAGACATGCACATAATGATTTCAAATAGATATAGGTAGGTAAGGAGAAGCTACAAATATGTTTTAAAGGCTAATATAATTTTAGTAGAATATGGTAGGAGGTTCAATAAGGGGGAGTGTCAAAATATTTAATT
>JARHVA010006025.1:672500-762500 GCA_037957365.1 Torreya grandis
TAAAAAATTAAAACATTAAACCCTAGACTTTATACCATATAGACTAAACTCTAATCTTGAATACCCAAGCAATAAACCCTAAAACTTGAAAGTTTAACCCTAAACCAAAAACCCATAACCATGAAACTTCAAACTCAAAACCATAAACCCTAAATCCTAAAACCATAAACCCTAAACCTTAAAACCTAAAGTTCAAAACCCAAACAAACAACCCCAAAAACTAAAATATAAACCATAAACCCTAAACCTTTCACTTTAAACCATAAAAAATGAACCCTAAACCATAAGAACTAAACCCTAAATCCTAAAACTTAAAACCTAAATCCCATATCTTAAACTCTAGACCCCAATCCATTAAACCCTAAACACTAAACATTAAAACTTGACACCAAACCCAAAACCCTGAATCACATGATTTAAACACAAACCTTGAATAATAAACCTAAAATTAAAAACCTAGTCCCTACACCCATAACCCTAATCTATAGACACTAAATCATAAATCCCTAACCTTAAACTATAAACTCCAACAACTAAACCCTAAATCTTTAAACCCAAAATGCCAAAACACAAGCCATAAACTACAAGTCCTAAATACTAAACACCAAAAGTAAGCCCTAAAACCTTACACTTAAACCATAAAATCTTAATCCCAAGACTAAAATCATAAGCCATAAGTCATAAACCCTACACATTAACTCCTAAATCAAAAATTCTCATCCTAAATTGAAAACTAAAAACCCAAATCCTTAAACACTAAACCTATATCCCTAAGCCCTTAACCTTATACATAAAATCACAAAACCTAAACTATGAAATTTAAACCATAAACACTAAACCCCAAATCCTAAACCCTAAGCCCTAATCCCCAAACCCTCAATCCCAATCCCTAATTACTAAACACTAAGTTCCAAACCCTAAACCCTCAACCAAACCCCCAACACCAAAACCCTAAACCTTACACCCTAAACCTTAAGTGTGAAACAAAAAACCCAAAACCCTTACCCTAAACACTAAACCCCAAACCCTAAAAGCTAAACTATTGGTCTCTTGAGCCAAAAACTAAAAAACTCAAACCTTTAAGTATAAAATTTAAATTATAAGCCCTAAATCCTAGTCCCTAAGCCATAACTGTAAAAAGTAAACCCTAAATCATGAATCTTTAACTATAAACCTTAAACCTTAAATTTCTAAATCCTAAACCTCTAACCATAAACCATAATCTTAAGTTATCACCTATATAGAGAAAGGAGAGGGGCATTAGATAAACCATATCTTGTAAGGATATGGGTTATTCTCACCTATATAGAGAAAAGAGTGACTAAGAATATTCGTGTAAAAGGTTTGAAGGTGGATTCAATATGAATTCTTAAATAATTTGTGGGTTTTTAAATAAATGGGTCTATTAACATGCATAAATGGATAAGCTATATCATATAAGTTATAACATACATATAGTAATGATACAATAATTCATACATTACATCTACCCCATACCTAGTACTGCATATAGGTATGTTGTCACTCAAACATGACATATTCCTATATTCATGATATAGTCACTCATATCAAACACTAATTTAGCTAATCACCTTGGTAATATCCATTTACACCTAAACCATTAACTATAAACCCCATACCATAATCACCATAAACCTTAAATATTTAACCCTAAATATAAATCCTAAATTCCATAGACCTTGAAAACATAACCCTAATACATTAGAAAAAATGCAAAATAACAATACCTAAACCCTAAAACATATACTCTAAACATAGAACTTTAAAACCTTAATCCCTAGACTTTATACCCTAGACCCTATGTGCTAAAACCTAAAATTTAATCCCTTAACCCTAAATCCCAAACCATAAGCCAAAAATCTTAAATCCTAAACAATAAAACATAAAACCTTAACCCTATACCCTCAATATTAAACATTAAACCCTAAACAAAAAATTAAAAATGATGAATTTTAAACCCTAAACACTAAACCCCAAAATCTAAACCTAAAACCCAAACATTTTACCCCTAAACTCTTAGCACTAAACCCTAATCCTAAAACCCTAACTACTAAACCCTAAACATTTAAATTTTAACTCTAAACCACAAACCTACAACCATAGAACCTCAAACCCAACACCATAGATCCTAAATCCTAAAACTGGATAAACCCTAAACCTTAAAACCTAAATGCCTAAACCCAAATAATTAAACCAAAAAAATAAAATGTAAACTTTGAACCCTAACCCCTTGGCCCTATACCCTAAAAATGAAACATAAATGACAAACACTAAACTTAAACAAAAAACACTACAACTAAATGATAAACACTAAACATACATTATGGAGCCCACACCATAGAAGAATGATGTAAGTATTGGTAGTTATAATCAAACCCCTCTCTACTTTCCTAGCATAATTCCATCTATGCATCACTCATATTTGTAAAAATGCATCATTAGTAATGAAACTCATGCTCCTAATGAAATTTACGATTCAATCCAACTTGGGATCGCAATGTAGCTCAAATTGGTAATGCAACTTGGACATGCAATACAACTCATACTCCCAATTAAACTTATGCTAGTAATGCAACTCAATCTCCCAATAGAACTTAGGCTCCCAATGTAACTTTGGCTTCTAAGAAACTCAGGATTGAAATGTAAATTGGGTTAGAAATGTAACTCAAGATTGTAATATAACTCAGGCTCATAATAAAATGTGGGCTTGCAATGCAACTGAGGCTCAAAATGCAAATTCATATCATAATGCATCCCATTTTCACTTACCAATATCGTATCAATTTAGCATTGAAGAGGAATATAGTTTGCATCATATTAAATCTTTTTCTAAGCCACATGTACATCCCCACATCCAAAGCTCATACCAGCATCATTTTTTTTAGTAAGGAAGAAACATAGTTTCCTTTTTTATTACACATTTTCCAAATTAGAGTATATGAGGTAAGTTAAAAGAGGAAAATTTTCATTTACCATCATTTGTCATCATCCCTCATCATTCAAAATTATTTTTTTCCATACAATTGAAAAGAGGATATTATCTTGTTTTTACCATGGAAAACATTAAAAAATATCCCTAGAGTAATCCATCATGAACCCACCTAATTTATGAGACATGAATGAGAATAATGACCCTAGTACACTCTAACAAGAATAAAAGAACTGAAATAACATTCAAAATTCATCTGAAAAAAGATATTATTTAGTCTAAAATAAATTTTTACTAACTACTAGATTGGATCACACTCTACTAGATGAGGGACGAGGATAGATGAGAAGGGGTGATTAGAGATGATTAAGGATGATGAGGGTTGATGAGGGAATGATCATGGATGATAAAAAATAATTAAGTATGATGAAGGATTGACTAGGGGCAATAATAAATGATTATGGTTAATGAAAGAGTTGTTAGGGATGATGAGGGATGATAAGAGAGTGAATACTTATTATTAGCGATGATGAGGGTTGATTAGTGATTATTTAGGGATGATTAATGATAATTAAGGTTGATTAGGGATGATGAGGGTTGATGTGGGATTGACTAGCAATAATGAGGGATGATGATAGAAAATGAGGGAGTGATTAGGGACAAAGATGGATAATGAGAACCTATGAGAGAGTGAATAGGGATGATAAGTGAATATGAGGGTTGATAAGGGAGTAATTTAGGATGATGAGGGTCAATTACGGAGAGTCTTGTGTTATTTTAGAGTGATATAATATGACTTTATTCTATGTGACATTAGAATAATGCATGAGATTAGAATTGAAGAATTTATGGAATGACCATCTATCTAACATTTGTTTTAGAGTGAATGGTATCTTTTTAGAATTAATTTTAAAGTTTGTTTCAATTTATTTTACTCTAAATTGAATCTAATAGGGTGACTATCTATATTCATGTCTGGTATAAGTTAGCGTATCACGACTACAAGTAGTCATGTATGAGTGATTGTATCATGACTATAGGTATGTTACAAGTTACATGCTACAAGGTATTCATTTATGCATTTTCATAAATGAATTAATTAAAAATCCCATAAATTAGTTTTGAATGCACATTCAAGCTTAGGTATTAAATCAAGTAGAGCATACTCAACTAGGTAAAGAAGGTAGGGCATACTCAATTATATAAAATATGGGGAACAATAAATGGTAAAGATATATTACATACGTAACATGATTTGAAACCTTATTCCACATTCTATCTTCCAATCCTAAAATTCTAAAAACTATGGACGAAATTGGATTTTTAAAAACTAACTTTTAAATGGTAACTCCTACAACTCTAAAATAGATTTCATGAGATGTAGAGTGGCCCTAGTTTGTTATATTTATTAAAATAAATTAAATTATTATAATATAAAGTGTAATATAAATTAAATGTAAACTTATTATTTTACTAAATATATCCTTGCACAAATTATAAAAAAATTTAAAAAAATAAAAAAACTAGTTCAGACTACACACAGAAATAAAAACACAACAAAAAACACACACATATTTAAATTCAAAAAATAACTCAAATTTCACAAAACAAAAAAATATATATATATACATGTATTTTAATTATATTTTATTCTTTTAAAAATATATATGGGTTTATAGAAGGGAAAGTGTAATTTTATAATATATAATTTTTCTTAATGTTAGAATATTATTTACAATTATTACTTAATTTAAAAAAAACATACATCATTATGGAATATGTACATATTGTCACAAATTTCCTTAAAAAAATTGAATATTAATCAAATGTTTATAAATTTTTTATCTCAACAATATGCACATTCTCAACTATGCTTTAAAAAAAATTGGTTTTCATGAAGTTAAGGTCAAAATTTTGTGTTCATACACTTGCAATTTCAATTTTCTACCTATATTGACTTGTAAAATTATTTAAAATTTATTTATATAATAAAAAAAATTAATAAAACATATTCTCAATAATATTTGATATTTCACCTATCCATATGTGAAGTTTCATACAAAAATTTCATTCATTTTTATTAAAAAAATTATGTTCATACACATGGAATCTCTTTATCTTTTCATAATAATTGACCAACCTATTGTCATAAATGAATTTATTTCGACACTTCTATCATCCAGGTATTAAAAAAATAATATATTTAAAATCTATATTTGAAATGCCAAAATTTAGGTTCATATGTCATTGTCAAATACTTTTTGATGTGTCTCTAACATTATATTCAAGTTCAACTATTGTTATTTTAATTTTAAAAAGTGTCACTTTATTACCCCCCCCCCACTTTATCCTACATTATCCTACATCTACCCCAAATATATACTATTATTTTGAGATAAGAATAGGAAGGAGGATTTAGATATGATTATTCAATGTTTTTATGATAATATTTTATATGGTATTACAAATGACAATGAGTCTTAAGTTATCCAAGGATTTTGCTTTAACTTTATTGGAGATCCTAGTTACAAATATTAAATTAAAATCCTTCAAAAAATTTCTCAAGGATCCAGATTCATTGGTAGTTTTAAGAATATCATTTTTTCCAATTTTTATAAAATATTTGAAAAATCCTAGAGGAAATCCATTAGGTCCTAAGGATTTGTTATTGTCCATGATTCAAAGCACATACTATGTTTCTCTCTCCATAATATCAATATTTCATTTTTCATTTTTTTGAACCTATGGATTATAGGAGAGTTTGGGTGGGACCTTGAGTTTGGGGAAGATTTGGGATCTTTATTGCCCATAGTTATTAAAATTTGATCCCTCAATAATGGTGGTTTAAAAAATGTTGGTTTGGGATCTTAAAGAGGCATGAAGGGTCAAGCTAGGAAGCAAGAGATGAACAAGATCAAGATATGTCTGAGTTGAGTCCAGACCAAGAGCCAAAAGTTATGGAAGAGGTAAAGGAGAAACTACTAATTTGTGAGAGAGCCAGTGCAAGGAGCAAAAAAATAAGTGAAATTAATTTTTGAGGGAGCAAGGAGTAACCCACAAGCTTTAGAAACATTGCAGAGAGCAATGTGAATTACCAAGATAAGCTATAGAATAATAGGGCATCCCCTATCACAATGAAAGCTATTGTGCTAAGAAAGAACCAAGAGAGATTTAAGAAGGAAGCCAAACTTTGAGTGTGATGATCAAGTGGGAAGATCATATCAATAATGTTGGAGAGAGTGAAGAGAGAGGCTTAAATGAAAGATAAAAAGGCATGTATCTCAACCCTAATCCACTAAAAGACCAAAAACTAGCCATTTTTAGTCATTTGGGCCCAAATAGGGACATGTTTCACACGTTATAGATAGGCCATGACCTAAGCTAAAACTTTTATGAATAGAAAGTGTATCCTAGTCTAGAGGTTTCCTCTCTGAGCCATGGACTACATCAAAAGGCCACCTAGGGTGGTCAACAGGTCTCCAAACAAGCCTTAGGAGGTGCCTAGAGAGCTTGTCTGGTGCACAAAAGGTATAAAATGTGATAATGATGTATAGGGGATGAGAGTATGATATGATAAAGGTCTAAGTGAGTGACAAATGCCTCAAATTAGGATATCCATGGTCGATAGTTTTCATGTGAGCTGATGTGTAATCATAGAGAAGAGTAGGGTCACGGGAAGTATGATTATAAATCATAGATTGAAGCAATCAATAGTAATCCAAATAAAACATGCATTATGGAAATCATAACATCTCAAAGATGTAATACATGTGTTACTATAATAACTCACACAAATTAATAAATAATCATACAGTCTTATGAGGTAGTTCATATCAAAGTTTAACATGTTTTTAAATAAAATATAGATAATAGCTAGACCAACTACTAAAAATAAAAAATGATTCTTTATAAATTCACAACTACCAAAAGTAAGCTATCATCTAAAAATATTAAGAGTAGTTGATTTAGAGGCTACTCAAAATCTATCTATTGATGTCAAAAATGATATGATCATGGCTATAAAATTCAAGAAAGAACCTTTGAAATACAAAGTAAATATATCCAATCAAACCTCTAGAATAACTCCTTCAAAAGATGGCCGATGAAATAATTACATTGAAGAAACAATTACATATGAAGGATATTTTTGCTCCCTATCAAGATGTTCTAAGATGGAGATATGCATCATACCATGGAAACCATCCATATTTATAATCTCCTTAATAAAAAATTTCTATTGAATCTCCTCCAAATCCAAATGCAAACACCCATGTTAATGTTGTGTTGGAAACATAAGAGATATTTGAATATAAAGAAGAAGTTAAGATAAAAAAATACATGTCCCCAAGAATTTGACATAGATGAACCTATTGGTGAATCCATTAATGCATACTTAGAATATGATTATGTAGAAGATGGCAATGATGATATAATGGCTGATATAAATGGCCAATCATTTGTTGTCTTTATTAGAACAAAAAACTAAAGATAAGAATCAAATAAAAAGCAACAAGATAAAAATTAAGAAGCTTCAAATTTTATTCTTCCTTGAGGGACTACATCACCTATTTAAGAAAAAGGAAACAATATGTGATAAAGATATGTAATCCACATTAAACCTCCATTATTTTTAATCTTAAAGCTATTACTTCTTTTAAGGATGATCTAAATATGCCTCAACCTATTAAAAACCTTGAAAACTCTTCTTCCACAAGTCTACTAGCCTTCAATGTTATTGAGCATGTAAGTAAAACCAACATATAAATGTCTCAAGTTGAGTACCTAAGTATAATTTTAGGCAAGGAGTGACCTCATTATCCACTACGTCCAAAACATTTCTAATTTATTTCTCCTTTGGTGTCATGTATGGTAAATTGATTACTCTATAATTCTCATTGTCCACTATTTTTTTGGAAGGCCATCTAATGATATATGTTTCATTTACCTCTATACATAAGTCTCATGATGTTGTACAACTTGCCTTATTTAAATTACCAATTCATTTTATAAAATTGAGATAAGAATTCAACTAAAAATCTCCCTTAGTTGTGCAAATTCAACATAACCAAAAACATTTTTTTCATCATTTGCAAGACTTGTACATTTGTGCAACAAATGTACCCTTTTCCCAAGAAAAGTTTTTCTTAGGATTTGAAATGTAGTAAGATCATCGATATATCAAATAAATGAATCTAATCAAGGGTTTTCTTATATGAATGTATGTATATATAGAACTAAACTCAAATTATTTTGTCTTTATTACAGGTCATTGTTTATAGGAAACTTGTTTGTGATGTGTTACATCATTCTAGTGATCCATATAGTAAAAATATCAACTACATCCCCCAAATTATCCACAAAATCTACAAGAAATGGAAGAATTAAAGTCAGATCAAAAGCTTTAGTCACATTAACACTTACACATTCAATAGGTATTTCCTCATTATGGTATGTGGAAGTGAGATTTATGGGTTCCAGAGATTTACCATCTGAACCTGCCACTTTGTGTATTCTTCCTTCACCAATGACCTTACCATTATTTATGATAGAAACATAGTATCCACATTGGAAAGCCATAGATGTATGATTTTTCATCCTAGACATTTTCAAAAGACATGAGAAGAGTTTTAAATCAGGCTATTTATAAAATTAGTCCAATTTATACATGTATGTTGGAGATAAATTTATATTTATAGCAGAGCATAAGCATGGAAATATGTTAAAACCTAAAAATGTTAAAAAGGAAATTTATAATTTTTTTTAATGACATGGTTTGTGTCAATCCAAAAAAATAATATCTTTTAATATCATATATTACATACTTCAATTATTGATTTATCATACTTTGGAGGTATCTCCTAGGAGATACATTTCAAACATGCATCAGAACAGAATAGATACATAGAGAAAAATATCTAATTAAGTCAATATTCAACCATGTATTTTATTAAAATACATAATGATATTGATCAATGGGTGTTTTGAGAAAAATTATGGGAAATAATTAGGTTCTTATATTTTGGAATCCTATATTTGATTTGAACCTTTATTATGAACCTAAAAATTTGAACGTATCTCTTAAGAGATACCTTTCAAACATGCATATGGGTACCATTGAAGGTTTGAAGGTTATATTGGGTGATACCTTGAAGGGCCTTGTAATACCTTCAAGGATACCCATGACATTAAACTTAAGACTTCATTTTTCAATAGTCAAAGACATGTGGCATGCACCCATGAACCCGCAACATTTTAACACTCAAAATATATTTTAAGTTCACTAGGTGAGTGACTCTCCATGATTATTCCAATTATCTCCATCACATTTACCTAGAGACTAAAAAATTGAACTTCATATATGAAATATTAGGGATATGTAAGAAGTGATATGGTGACGTATGTCTCCCTTCGAACTACCTCTGAAATTCTTATTAAAAATGGGACCCACTTCCCTTGGCCAATGACGTGCCTTCTCTTTAAATAAGAACTAACTTATTTCCAAAGGAGAATCATGATGACATGTTTTTTTAGTAGAAGGGATTGAAACTTCAAGTTTTTGGTCATGCTTACCTATGCAGTCAATCACTATGAGTTCATGATGAACCCAAGCACTAGCTTCAAGTTTGTAGTGGTGTTCTTTATTCCCTCCCAATAGGATACATACAATTATTGGACTATGGGGAGGATACCTATAGTGTAGTAGTGGGTGGTGAGGTCATTATTAAACTATTATAACTCTTGGTCCTTGGCTAAGGACTATTGTTGCATCTACTATTGTATCTATTACTATGTACATGTAAATTCTAAGAGGTTATTATGGGTATGCGTACTACACCTTATTAAATGCACTTAATAAGTTAGTTTGAAATGTAAAATATCATTGTTTGTACTTTGCTAAAGAAAGGATATTAAGGAGAAATCAAGTAAAAAAAGTAAATAGATCTCAAATCAAGTTCAAGAAAGTGGTAGTGATAAGACAAGTATGGTCGAAGGACTTTTAATGGTCATACAAGACCACTAATGACATGGAATTTTGAAATATTGCATCTTGTTTGAGGTATATTGAGTTGGGATATGACATGTAGATTAATTAAACAAAGTGGCTACATGAAGTGTCATAGGGTCACATCAAACACATACTATGGGGTAATTTAAATAGTTAGGAGATAACAAAGGTCATCACTAAAGCCAAAATATTAAATTTGAGGAAGAGTTCTCGAGCACAAGTAGTCAATACATTTAAATAGGTTGGAAAGATAAAATTAGACACCAAAATCTATAAAATGAAGGGGATGAACAATGCCAAAACATTATATACTTTGGTAAACAAGAGTATTTTACTATATTCTCTTGATATAATCCTATTCAAAAAAATTGAGACTTAGATTTTGGTAGAACAAAGCAATCAAACAATGTAGATTACAAGTTTAGTCATGGATATGAGTAATTTATTGATCCCACTCATAGATGCAGAGAAGGTAAAAATGTGGATTGGTTTAGGTATTCAATAAACCAAATTCAATGGCCTGGATCCTTTCATATTTTTGGAAATGTCCAAAGTTACTCTCTTCGCCCTATCAACATAACCAAGTACACAAGTAGGAGATCTTGCAATCAAAATCTACTTTAGGGTTCTTTTGCAGAGAAGCTAATCAAGTTACCTACATTCAGGCAACTAGATGTGGTCATACATACCTTTTTAAGTAGATACAACTAAGGGACTATTCATTTGTCTAGATATATCATCATTTAGATCAATGTATAGACCATGGAAAGAGCCATAGGCCTCTCTAATCATGTAAAATACTTATTTCCATATAAGTCCAGAAAACCACTAATTCATTCATTTGTTTAGGATAATTTTCCCATAATGGAAAGTAGAGGAACCCCAATTAACTCCATTGAAGATGTTTTAATGTAAATTCTAGTAGAGTGTATTACAAATCAGTTTTAGCAAACAACGAAGCAAGCCAAATAGGCAACAAAAGGAGTAATTGACATTGTGTATCACATGATACACCAAAAAGAGAAATTTAATTGGCTTGAGTTTCTGGAATCCATGATTACCACTAATATCAAAAAGTTACTTTCAAGTATCTCACAAAATTTCCAATATTAGTTTCTAGTTTTGTTGTTATGCTTCACCTAATAGAAGTCCCTGTTAGGCCAAGTTAATGTTACTATGGAATTTTGGATTAATAATTCCCTCACAATCATCACTTAGACTAAGATAGGGTAATATTATGAGAAACTAGGGTGGTTTAATAACACATGGTGGCTTGAGTCTTTAGAATTGATCTATTTGCACATTCAAATTCCATAAGATGTCATACAATATTTGGGGAAACATGCATTAGTAACCAGGTTTTATAATGGTATTAAATTCAAGGTGGATGAGTTGGCCACATGAACTATGACTTTAATGCCCATTTTCATCATAATGGTTGAAGCAAAATTAGAAGTATGGAGGCAGAGAACCCTAGTCATGATGTCAATGTAACTTAATCAAACCATCTATCTAGGTACACAAAAATGTGAGCAAGATCAAAAATAACCATAGCCATATGCATAACCATAGGCCTCACCACAATAATCCATATCTCCCCCATAAAAATAAAAATGCAAATGGAAGGGACTTGTGTAGAGAGCCTCACCACCAGCAGCCATAAAGAGATCAAGGAAAATCAAGTCTTGGTTGGACAACCCACATGTGCCAATGATAGATTTGGAGTATGATCTCACAATTTTGGGGGTTGATGAATAGGAATTTTTTCAATGCATGATTGAATACATCATCCAAAAATTCTATGTTAAAGAGGGGGAGAAGATGTTCTTTTTCTAGAAATCAATATGCACTTACTAAGTGTAGAATAAGGTAAGCAATGACTATATGGTCACATTACACAACCCCCTACCTCTATTGTTATGGATAATATAGGTCAACAAGAATCTAAATGCATAAATTTTCAAAAAATATCCAAAATTTGGTTCATCATCTACATAGTTTGGAGATCTACTAGAGGAAAGGAGCCTAGTACGGTCACTAATTTGAAAACAATGTAATCACCATCAGGTGAGGCCTTCAACCACCATATTTTAAATATCCATCCATAATAAGTAGTTCCCATCAAGTGAATTTTAGGGGAATAGGGAGGAACAAGGATACACTTGTCCCTCTAATTGAGTCGAGATATATTTTTATGCATAGAGGTGTGGTCATCAAATCTGAATCTTTAGAGTACTCATAATATGATATGGAAACATATGATGTAAATGTAATAGAAGGATCCATATCTACCATTATGATTGATCCAATAAAATAAATGGATCATATGTATGATACTATGGATCATTAGGAGGAGGCTATGAAAAATGAAGAAAGGAAAAAGAGAAAAGTAGAGAATAACAAAGAGAAGAAAGATGCCATGGAACAAGTAGCTATGTAAGAAGCCCAATGTGTGTAATAGGAATAATATAAATAGCACACTAAGGATGAATAAATACAAAATAAATATGAAGAATACGAGGTTAGGAAAAAGAAGGTTGAAGAAGCTTAGGCCAAAATAAATAAATCTGAGGAAGCAAAAGCCAAAAAGAAGAGAAGGGATCAATAAGAGGTAGTACACAGGTATGTAGAGGTATAAGTAGAGGTGGAGGTTTAAGCTTATAAGGAATAATATTATCATAAATATGTGACCCAATTAGGTGTACCAGAGGAGACTTCACTATCAAAGTCTCTCCCCTTTTCCCAATGGTTATGGAATATCCATACCACATAATCTCATCACAACACTTTCTTGCTTCTATTAGCTTAATTTATGGCATATCATACCATAGTTTGAATGAGATCCACCAATCTTGCTTCCAATTCCATGGATATGTCTTTGAATGTCTCACAACTACCATTGTCCAAGAAAATTAAATGAGTAGATGCATTTTAAAAATGCATTATGCAAAAGGACTTAGACTTGAAAATATTATTTTTTAGCTGCATGAGGAGAAACCAAAAGCATAAACACAAACTGTTCAAGCTAGATAGATCATTAATGACACTTGTCCTACTCTAGTTGTGCAAGTCCTTGGTGATCGAGTAATGTTTGAGGATAAACAACTCACTATGTTACTGAGTCAACTAACAAAGGACTAGGTGAGGATACATAAACTACGCACCTAAGGGAAGATTATCCATACTAAGATATAATATATTTACAAACTTATAGAGGAATATGTACAATTCTTGGATACTATTACACATTAGGGTAGGTAAATTTCATATGGAATGCTTGATTATAGGTAACACCTTAATAAATCCTTGGATTTTATTAAACTAGATTTCATAATAGTGGATAAATCTAATGTTGTATTGAATGATTGAATGGCTACTAGGGAAACATTGAATGGAATATTTTAATAGTTTTTAGATGCTAGGGATATCATGATGAACAAATTCTAAGTCTGGCAGAATGAGACAATTTGTAACAAATTTGTGGATATTTAAGCCCAAAGGGCTATAGATAGATTGGATGATATTGTGTTACATATCTAGATTAAGCTTTCAAATTCCAAAGACTTATTTATCATCACAAAAGAAGAATATGTGCATAATTTGATGGTCATTTAGATTCCACTACATGTTTTGCTTACCATAGTGTGAGACGTACTTGATAATTAGAAAACACTCAAGTATGAACTCTCAAAGTTTGAAATAGTTATTATGCATATCATAAATTAACTTGAGTTCATACCACTACAGGATCTCTAATAAATTTTGAAGAAGAGAAAGATGGATACAAAGGCATAGTCTAGGTAGACACAACCTACACAACTGCCTAGCCAAACTTTGGTATGACCTTCGTAGTAAGTAAATGTATAGTTCAAGTTTTGTAGTTTAAGAAATAAATTATGCTTTGTAACATAATCATAAGCATTCAAAGTGGGGATAGGTTGGTTGAATACCCCTTACTTGGATAACCACCTGGTTAAGCTCATATATGGAAAAGTGTAAAGGGTGGTAGGCAAGTATGCTACTTAGTTAAAAACTTGAAAGGGAAACTAAGTAGTGCATCAGGGGTTTAAACTGGTTAATGACACTTAGAGAGATTACTACCACTTTTGTGAAAGGCTAATATTTTCTAGATATAACTAAGATCAGAGTTTAGATTTTGTCTCAAGATGAAACAATAGTTTAAGTCTAGGAAAGTGTTAGATGTGGAGTAGGGACATGTCCACAAGGTATCAATTTGTCATATATATGATCTTTTATATGTCTTCAACCTTGTTAACCAAGTGATAGATATAAGAATGTCATGAATCTTTTATTTTTATATGCCATAAAGTTGTAATGTGTAGAGATAGATATATGTAAAATATATATATATATATATATATAGTGCTTTGATGTAATGTAATATTGTTTTGATATGCCATAGAGATTAATAGACTAGCTCTATTATTTTTTTCTTAAGATTATTTTATGTATGCCTAGTGCATAATGATTACTCTATTTTATTTTAGCTTTTTCTATCTTGTATTATTGTACTCATATAAAATATAAAAATTGGTAACTTGAGCATGGCTAATGACACCCAACCCATTAGGTACTTCTTTCTTTCTCTCATGACCTTCCTAGGCATATTTCACTAATTCCTAATCATCTGTAGCATTCCATACTTGATCCAAGCTGAGCTAGATGCCTATTTTCATGATAGATCCATGCCTAAAGTCTAATCAACTTAGGATAATAGTGTCACACTTAGACTATAGCTCTAATGCCACTCTTATTTGCTTTCAGTGCTCCTATCCAAGTGCATTTTAGACCCCAATGGTCAGTTTCTTCTAATTCCCCATATTTTTCCTTATCAGCCTAATGTGATTGCATTCAACCCATGACCAATAAATCATTATAAAATCCCATTCAAATATCATTTATAAATGGGTTGGTAAATATCACTAATGAAGTAAGAATACAAGCAAGATTACTCAAGAAATCTTCTCTATTCTTTGCATACAACCAGCCAATATACTTACAAGCTTATTCAAATCCTTACACTAGTCCCTAGCCACATCAATTACATCCAATTTATAATTTTTCATATTCATACACTCAATTTCACAAAGTACATCAATTGGGAAAACTACATATGGCTTGATCCCTCTTTAAAGTACTAGTATGTAGGCAGTGTGCCCACACAAGGGGTATGGATACATGTTCAATGAATATTACACATACTACCCCCACTCTTTCTCAAAATTAGTCAAATAATAGTGGATTATAGGGTTTTAAGAGAAAATCTACTCTATAGGGACCTTTACAAACTTCTAGCTATCAAAACTTCACAAACAGGGTCATACAAACTTGGTTAACAAAGCCCAAAAAGCTTAGATCCTTAGGATGATAATGGTAGAGGTGGAATAAAACACTGATTCCAATCCTATCCATTTTTAGTGATCCTATATAATCATAAAATTAAGTTTAGATCTTAGTTTTTGATAGTGTCTCAGTCTTGTATAGTGAATCTCAGACCCTATCTCAGTCGTATCAGCTAGTTTCCAACTAAGTCTTATTTTCTCTATCTTATTACTATTTTTAAAAAGGTTAAAATTGTAATCTAATTTACACAAATCAATATTATAATTATTACATATTTATTTACTAATTTTACTACTTAGATCCTTTAACTCAATTAGGAATAATACACCAATATTCCCAAAATTGTTAAATCATTTGGTGAACATGACTTACTTCATTTGTGCATAAAACAAACCCTAGGGTAAACTTTATACTTATTTTTTATATAATTTTTTGATTTTTTACCTGCATAATAAAATAAAAAATTATCATAAATTTTAAAATTTTGTATAAATTTTAAAATAATTTTCTTTCAAACCCTAGTTCCCATACTAGGTCTTGGTATTTTCTCAGTGTTTTTCTTATATTTTTCTATTTTTTTACTAGAGTTTTTAAATTATAAATTAGCATAAACTTTTAAAATTCCATAGTAATTTCAAAAATTTATTTTTTCTTCAAACCCTAGTTGCATACACTAGGTCCTTTCAAATCAAGAATTTTCCAATAGATTTCTGATTTTTTACATGCATATTTAAATTAAAAAAATTAGCATTAAATTTTAAAATTTTCTTAGTAATTTTAAAACAATTTCATTAAAAAAATTATTTATATGTACTATCTCCTATTTTATTCTTAAGGTACCACCTTACATCTAAAATCAGACTTAAAAATAGATCTCACTTATTTTCAAATATTTCTTACATTTTTAACAAACAATTAAGGAGACCATACTTGGTCCTATCATGTAAATTAATGATGAAATTTACCATATGCTAATACAAAGCTTCATTCTTTGCTTTTTATGCCTACTTTTCATAATATGGGATGATATTAAGAAAGTCATTGTTAAACATACTAAGATACCTCTCCTTCAAATTAATGTTTACTTGTCTTTAATACAAGGTTTCATCTCTTTATTTCTATCTCTCATATGGAAAAAATTTCAAGTTTATCTTGCTAAACACATTAGAAATGTCATAGCACATGCTAAATTTTATTATGAATTCATGCAAAAATTCATGATTTTTATCTTTCATATGTTAAATTTTTTAATTTTATAATGCTAAACACATTAGAAATGTCATAACACATGTCAAAGTTTCTTATGCATTCATGCAAAAATTCATGATTTATAATCCCAAAATTGTTATCTCTCATGTCAAATTCTCTTTATAAACATATTTTTATACAAATTATAACTCCAATTACTTGTATTTTATCCCACATACATGGTTTCTACCTAGAGGATCCACTGCGTAAGCTAACAACCACCTATCAAGTGTCAATGTCATATCTTATGTAGAGGAAATAGTTTCCTTCTCCTCCTCTCCCCCAAGAGGGTGATAGATACTTTATATCTAACCAATTCCATCCTATCACCCCTCCAAAATTTGAGGCACCCAATACTATTGTTCTTAATGCATACGTTTATCCTATAGCTTCTTCAAATCCTCTTCAACATATGTGCTTACATGTTCAATCGAAATCAACTAGGGTTTGCACTTGTGAGACTCTAAGGGATCAAATCACTAATATGAGAAAGTTAATTTTAGATTTACAAACAAATAATTAGCTATTACATGAAAATATCACAACATTGGAAAATTAAATTATAATATAATAGCCTAAAAGGTAACCTAGTGTCAATCATGTATATGCACCTTCACCTAGTCAATTGGTTGCAAGCAATGTTACATATCAAAACAAGAAATCACAAAAAAGTAAATCTACAACTAGTGATTCAAAAATCATTCAAATATCAAATAAGATTTCAAGTGAGCTACTAAGGGAAATGATTAAATCTAAGTTGATCAAATACCTCTTATACATCTAGTGAGAAGATCTAGATATTATTGTGCATATCATAGAATGCATGGGCATCACACAGATTCATGTTTGGCATTGGATAAACATATACAACATATCATTGCTAATGAGGACCCTATATAAGGTAAATAAGTCAACAAATCCATGGTGACATAGGAACACATTCACAAAAGGGTCAAATTTATAAATAGTAAAAAAGTGGTTACCAAAGCATAACTCAGAATAACCAAAAGATCAAAAAGCAAAATCATAACAATAAAAAATACCAAAATCATAGGTAAAACATGAAAAATATGAAAATCTACCTCTCCAAAATGAGGCTTAAATTTCAAAGCAATATGGGTTTGGTCAAATATATCTATAATAGTTTGATTATTAAGGTCAAGGGTTAGGCAAGTAGGTTCAAAACATCACTACTCCTATTCTAGTAGCTGATAATATTTGTCACCAAGGTTTAGGATTTATTGAACATCCTAAGGAAAATCATTCAAAGACATAATTTATTAAAGTAAATTATCTAGATACAACAGAATTCAACACCAGAATTCCATTGGTTCAAAATCAAGATGATAATGATGAGTGGAACAATACAGGTTATTATGATTTACAAGATACTGATAATGAATATTCAAATTCATATTCATATTCATAATCATTTCCTCATGCTTCAAAATCATGCATGATTCCTTTGTTTGATACATGACACCATTATAGGGAGTCTCCCATGAGACTCATCAATTAGTATCATTTCTTCTCAGTATTTTTTGTATATAATTTCCTTATGATTGATTGTACATAGCTTATATGTAAATACAAAAACAAGTAAATAATTTAAAAACACCAAAAATATTTCAATTATATGCATCATCCCCAATTTACATTTCTACTATCATGCTAGACTTACATTTTCTATTTTATGCTATTGGTTGTTAATTTATCTACATTACCATACTTCACTTGATCTTCTTTAAGTGTGTGTAGTGACATCCATCTCATTGATTGCTTTACTCTACCCATTTATGGGGGCATCCTACTTCTACATCAAAACATACATCAACATACATACCCATTGGGGGCATCTTTGACATGAATACACCATCTAGGTTATGTCTTTCCTACACCACACACTTTAGATTATCATGTTGATGTACGTTACTTACTAGATTACATAGATTATTCTATCGACATTCAAATAGTATATAACACTTGTGTATTTCCTTGGCATATACTTAGTATTGTACTAACATGTCTTGCATACTTTCACTTATTGATTTGATTATTTAGATGTGATTTTATTTCCAATATATAATATGCTTTCCTTTCTTACTTTGTGTAGCTAGATGTGATTGCATTTATCAGCTCCTTTTTGTCAACTATATATGCCTTATGACATTTGCCAATGTCCTTTACTTCTATGTCTTGTGTGTGGCTTAAGACATTTTCCAATGTCCTTTTCTTCTATTCATGTGTGTGCCTTACGACATTTTTCCTGTACTCTTCTATGTTATTATGGATTTCAAACCAACCTTGCTTGTTTTCAATTATATGTGTATGTGATATTTGAACATGCCTTCTATGTTTGTCTTCTAGTTTGAGTGACATGTGCCCATGTCCCTTGTTTGCTTGGCCCCTCAGCCACCCTTGTATGCTTATTTATTTGTGTGCTTGTTGCTTGATTTTTTTCAATTATTTAGAATTTCATGATCCACATCATGCATTATCTTGCTTTCTTAGATTCCATGATGGACATCATGATCCATCCCTCCTTAACAACTATCAACTAACATCTAAAAACTAACCAGACTTCTAATTCTAATTCACTATATTACACATTCTATTACATTTTTATATATATCTATGTATATCCCTATTTATCTAACAATCTCTCATTACAAATCATGTTATATCTTGAGATATTTTATCAATTATCATTGCTATATCATGTATCTTTGTAACATAACACAATTGTAGGGATATTTCTTCTAAGGGTAGTCATTATAGGGTATTCATTCCTACCTTAGAAGAGGGGGAAATAAATAGGGGTTTTATCATATATATCAGAGCTCCTAATGGTAAAAAAAGTAGCATTTAGAACACCCAAAACAAATAGACATCAAACTAAGTAGAACATACCAGGTAGATAGTGAAAATGTTAGAACAATTACCAAATTTGGCCTAGAACAATAGTGATAAGATTGGAATAAAGCATAAATATTATACTATAGCACCAGTTCCACTAGTATCTATTTTTTTGCTCCTATTTAAATAGTAGAAAAACTAAAATTTTTAGTAGGTAAAAATGTAGGTTCAGCTATAGTTTTGTACAATCAAAGCAATTTAGAATCAATATTTTTTAGTACACTTGCTTAGAGAATATATATATATAGGGTAATTATGCATGTTATGATGGATCTCACTTCTATTTTCAGATAGGGTAGTTCATATAAATTCTATATCATAATCCATGTTTCAGACACCAGTTATTAGGGGCAATGTGCACAACACATTTGTTTTCTTTTCTTTCTGAGTTCAACATTACCTAGGTATTCTCAAAAGTTGCATGACTTATTCCATATATAGGTGGTTGAAATAATTTCAGAGTGGATTTCATACAAGCCTAACTTCCACGTTTTAGAGTGGCTTTCATATAAGCCTAGTGCACTAGTTATGGAGTGACATTCATACAAGCCTAATCTCCATCTTTCAAAGTGGCCAAGAGTGGCCTAGTTTCCAACATACATTTAGTTATAAAAACCAACATTATAATATCATAATAAATTTATGGGCTTCGTCTCATATAACACACATCCATACTGATATCAGTTTATAACTTCACTTTACAAGGAAATGATAGAGCCAAAAGACTAGTTGGACTTTGTATTCTTGAGCCACCTATTCAAAGGTATTGGACACATAATCCAAACATCAATTAACACATGCATGATCACCTAGATTTACTTAATGGGCAATGATTGAGCCAAATGACTAGCTATGTTTTGTATTATTGAGCCACATATTCAGATGGATTAGACACATAGTCTAACATCAATTAACACGTGCATAATCACCTAGCTTCACCTAGTGGGTGATGATGGAGCCAAAGAGATATCCTTTGAATTATTTGAGCCAATCTTGGGGAATTGAGTGCTCAACTATGTTCATAATATCACTCTTAGTATAACATATCCATCATCACTCAGCATCAAAATAGATTTTGTATTGGTTCACGTAACTGGTGAGGTGTATTCATTCCTTTCTCTTCCTCTCTCTCTCTCTTAGCTAAGTTTATATGTTCTTATTTTATATATAGTGTATCTAGTTTGAACTGATCCACTCTTTGTTTTTATTATAGATTCATACATCATATCATGTTCTCTCTATGCACACCTAACATCACATAGCTTCATGAGCTTTACCCTTACAGGTAAGTTTAGGTACACTTTTTATTTTTCCTTTATCCTCATATTTTGATTTGATGCATCTCTATAATAAAGAGGGGAAAATGTAGTCATATAAAATCCAAAAATTGGTAACTTGAGTGTGTTTAATGACACCCAACCCATTAAGTTCCTCTTGCTTACTCTCATAACCTTCCTAAGAATCTTTCATTGATTTTCAGTCATTCACAACCTTCTAGAATTGATCCCAGCTGAGCTAGACTCCTCTTTCCATGATACGTCCATCACCCTATGTCCCATTATCTCAAGAAAATATCACCACACTTAGACTATAGCACTAGTGCCACTCCTATCCACTTTTAGTGCTCCTATCTAACTGCATTTTTGGCCCCAATGGTCAGTTTTTTCTACTCCATCCTTCTCCTTGTTAGCATAATGTGAGTAAATTCAAATCATGAAAAATAAGTCCTTATAAAATCCAATTCTAATATAATTTGGAAAGAGGTTGAAAAATATCACTAAGCAAGCAAGAATACAAGCAAGACTACTCAACCAATCGTCCCTATTCTCTACATGCAACTAGCCAATATACATACAAGCTTATTCAAATCCTTATACCAGTCCCTAACCACATCAAGTGCATCTAGTTTAGCAATTTTTCATACTCATACACTTAATTTCACAAAGCACATCAGGTGGGAAAACTACATATGGCTTGATTCCTCTTCAGAGTATTGGTATGTAGGCATTGTGCCCACACAAGGGATATAGATACATGTTCAATAAATATTACACATACTGAACCCCCCCCCCCCCCATTATTTCTCCAAATTATTCAAATAATAATGGATTATAGGGTTTTAATAAAAAATATACTCTACAAGGAGCTCTACAGCTTTCAACTATAAAAAATTCAAGAACAAGGTCACATATACTTGGAAAACAAAACACAAAAAAACTTATATTCTCAGGACAATAGTGGTAGAGTTAGATTACAGCATCAGTGCCATTCCTATCCACTTTTATATCTCCTATCCAATCATAAAATTAATTATATATCTTATTTTTTAATAGTTTCCTAGTCTTACATAGTGAATCTCTGACACTATCTTAGCTGTATCAACCAGTTTCTAGATATGTCTTATTTTCTCCATCTTATTACTATTTTTAGAAAGGTCAAAATTGAAATCTAACTTTTAAAAAAATTAGTATCTTAATTATTTCATATTTATTTACTAATTTTACTAATCATACCCTTTAACTAAATTAGTAATGATACACTAATATTCCCAAAATTGTTAAATCAATTATGTTATTTATGTTCCAAAATTCTTAACGCCACATCATTTTATCTTTATATTTGTTGTTGTGTATAAAATTGAATATTTCATAAATTTAATCATGCTATTATTATTCTTTTCCATTTCCTATTGCACAAGCTATACCTATAATTTGCATGTTCTAGATAATTTCTAGGAAAATCTGATAACATTTTTTTAACATGCACATAATTGGAATTTTATTTCAAGGTATCTCTAAGGGGATACCTTGAATGGATTTTTAGTAACTTTTAGTCTAACACAATGAAAATTTTTAAGGCATAATATATCTCATATGAGATACTTTCAAATATGCATTTGTAGTACCTTCAATGGATATCCTAGTAGATACCTTGAAATTGCAACTGATTGGAATTGTATTTAAAGATATCTCTTACAAGATACCTTAGAGGTCCTTGTAATACCTTAAATTATAAATTTATGCATGTTTGAAAGGTATCTCTTAGGAGATACCTTCAAGGTATCCATGAAGGTAGTATAATTCCCTTCAAGGTATATTCAAGGAGATACATAGTTAGCTAGTTTCCCTTTTGTTTGTGTGTTTCCATCCCTACGCACATAGACTAGGGTGAGCACACAATAGAGTGCAATAAAATTTTAAATCCATGTGTTTTATTAATTTTTAAAAATAATAGAGTTTTATTCTAGGTTAAATAAATAGGTCTAAGAGAAGTAAATTAGTAAATACTATGTAGTAATTAAGCTACTAATTTGTATAAATAGATTTATATTTTTGCTTTTTCTAAATATAGTAATAAATAAGATAAATATACATTATTTTATTATAAATGATCCAGACTGAGATAGGGTCTGATACTAGAGAAACAGGTCTCAGAATTTGTCAAAAACTAGATACTGAGGTTAATTTCTAGATTGGATAGGAGTATTAAAAGTGGGACACCCTATTGTATGATACTGTAGTCCTTTTTCAACACTATTGTCTAGGTGGTATGAGATTTTTGGGTTATGTTCAGAAGGCATGTGTTACCCTATTAATGAAATATCAAAGCTTAAAATCATATGGAGCTTATTTTTCATCTATTTTAAATATTCAAAAGCTATAGGAACTCTATGTGCTTAAACTTGAATGGAAACTTGGAAAAGATAAAGAACGGGGTTAGTGTATAAAGGATACATTGGATGCACTTCACACACTATGTGTGGGCACATTTTCTACATACCAATACTCTGAGGAGGGATAAAAGTAATGTAGTTCTCCCATTGAATTGCTTGATGTAATTATGTATGATAAATGCAACTAGATGTAAAACTGGATGTACTTCGGATGGCTAGGGACTAGCTCAAAGGTTTGAATAAGCTTGAAATGATCCTGGAAGGTTGTATGTAGAGAATAAGAAATAACTCTTGAGTGTACTTGTATTCTTGATTATCTCTTATAAATGAGTAACAACCCTTCTAAATGGACTTTGAATGGCCTTTTATAGGGAAATTAATGATCATGGGTTAAATGAATTCATGTTAGGCCGACAAGAAAAATTATAAGAATCTAAAAGAATCTAACTGTTAGGACCAATTTTTCACTTGGATAACAACACCAAAATTAGGACACCCTAGGTTTTAGCACTCCTATCCAAGTTAGATGTTATTTTATAGAGGGAATGAGACCTAGGGGGATGGATCTAGACCTAAAAGAGCTACCTAGGTCTATAAGGGTTAAGTCTAGAAGGTTGTGGATGACTGGGAATCAGTGAAATAATAGACTAGAAGGTTTGTGTAAGCAAGTAGGAAGACCTATGGATTAGGTGTCATTATCCATTCTTAAGTCATCCAATTTTGAATTTTATATGACTATATTTCCCCCCTCTTTATTCTAGTGATGTAGCAAAGTGAAATACTAGAATAAAGGAAAGTAAAAAGAATACCTAAACTTACTTGTAAGGGAGAATCTCATTAAGTTGTGTGATGTTAGATGTGCATAGAGATAACATGTTGTGAAATGTGAATCTATAATGAAAATATAAAAGTAGATTAGTTCTTACTAGATACACTATATCTAAAATAAGAGTGTACAGAAGCTGAGTAAAAATAAATTAAAGGAATGAATACACTTCACTGGGTATGCAAACCAATATAAAACCTATTATGATGCTTGATTATGCTGGATGATGTTGGGTATGTATTAAATCAAAAGTAATATTGCCAACAAACTGAATGATCAATTCCTTAGAATGTGGCTCGAGAATGCAAAGGCTGGCCCTTTGGCTCCATTATCACCAACTAAGTGAAGTTAAAAAATCATGCATGTGTTAATCAATATTTGGACTATGTGTCCAATCCCTCTGAATAGGTGGCTCATGAATACAAAGGTTGTCCCTTTGGTTTCATTGTTTCCCCATGAAGTGGAGCTATGAAGTGATACCAGTATAAAATAGATGTCATACTAGATGTCTCATGGATCCCATGGATGTTTTAGAAATATTATAATATGGTTTGGATAGCTGAATGTACAATAGAAACTAGACCACTATTGGCCATTTCAAAAGATTGAATTAGGCTTGTATAAAAGCCACTCCAAAACTAATGTACTAGGATTATGTGAAAGCCAAATCAAAAAATTAGATACTTCGAAAGTTAAAATTGTATGAAATTTCAAATTGAAAGTAACACCAACCACCTACAGATGGATTAATGCATGTAACTATTGAGAATGCCTAGATAATAAACTAAACTCAGAAATAAAAGAAAACCAATGTGCCATGCACATTACCCCTAATCACTAGTGTCTCAAACATGGATTATAATTTGGAAGTTATGTCAATTATGTAATCTAAAACTAAAAGTGAGAACCATTATCCATACATGATAACATCCTCTATCTAGATTCTTTAAGAAAATTGTACTAAATTACTGATTCTGACTGATCTAGACATGCAAAAATTGTATCTAAACTAAATTTTTTACCCTTTTATATAAAACTTGAGTGTTTATCTACCTAGATAGTAGTGTTAAAATGAGGGAACCCCTATTTTTAGTGATACTATCCATTTATAGAGCTATTATCTTGTATTGAAAAGGGTTGCTGATCAGGAATTACCACTATTTTTCTACTCTATTATGAATGGTTTGACCTCTAGATTCTGAATTGGATGCTCTAAATGCTGCTATTTTGACTATTAGGAGTTTTGATCTCTATGATAAAACCCCTTTTTATTTCCCCCTCTTTTGAGGGTAGGAATGATGAACCTGTAATGACTACCCTCAAAATAAAGAGTCCTGTAAGTATGTTAAGTTGTATAGATATATGATAAAGCATTGATATTTGACAAGATATTTGTAGATATAGCAATGTTTATATTGATAGATTATTAGATCAACAAGGGTATGCCTACATATATATAACAATGTAAAAACATGAGTAAAGTAAATAATTAGAATTGGAAATGTTAGACGTTGGTTGTTGGTTGTTAGTTGGAGGGATGGAGCATGATGTCCACCATGGCATCCAAAAAATCAAGGGGAATGTATGATGTAAATCATGGAATTACACACATTAAGAAATAAATAATAAATCAAGAAAACAAGTAAGAAGTAATAAGCAAGAAGCAAGAAGAATACATGGATGCCCAAGGGGTTGTGCAAATAAGGGACATGGTCACATGTCACTCAAACTAGAAAAAAAACATAGAAGGCATGTTCAAATGCCACATGTAGATACAAGTTAAACAAGCAAATTTGGCATAAGGGCCACAAGCACATGGAAGATTACAAGCAAAGGACATTGGAAAATGTCCTAAGTCACACACATGAATACAATCAAAGTACATTGGCAAATGTCCTAAGGCACAAATAAGAGACAAGCATGAATTGGAAATGTAATCATACAAGCTACACTATGCAAGAGGAGAAAGCATGAAATAATTAGAAGTGTAGAATCACATCTAAATAATCAAAGCAAATGTGAAAGTATGAAAAACATGTGTAGTAAAAGACTAGGTATATGCTAAGAAATTCATAAGTGCTAGATACTAGTGAAATGTCAATATAGTAATATGTGTAATCTAGAAAGGAATGTACATCATCATGATAACTTAGAGTGTGTAGTGTAGGAATGACATAACCTAGATGGTGTAGTCATGTATAATATTCCCCCAAATGGTGGGTATATTGATGTGTGTTAAAAATGTATAAATCAAGATGCTCCCTCAATGGGTAGAGTGAAGCAATCAAGTAGCTAGATGTGATTGCACACACTCAAAGAAGATGAAGTGAAGCATTTTAATGTAGAAAAAATTGACATACAATAGCATGAAATAGCAAATGTAAGTCTTATCATGATAGTAGTAATGAAAAGCATGGATGATGCATACAGTCAAAATATTTTTGATATTTTTGACATATTTGAATGTTTTTTGTATATTTTGAGTTTTTTGTAGTTTGATTTTTTTGTATTTTGATATAAGCTATGTATAGGTAAAAATGAGAAGAAATTATACTAACTGATGAGTTTTGGATGAGACTCCTTGTCATGGTGTCCTATATCGAACAACTGAATCATGCGTGATCATGAGGCATAATTGAATGTCTAAGATTATGAAGCTAAACTCTATGTATGTTTTAACCACTTTAAAATATCTTAAGTGGAAACTAAATTTGGGGTCCCCCTATAACTTTAAGAATTGGATGCAATTATAGGGCTCTTAGGGACCCATCTAGAAGTAGGAGAAGCTTTTGTAATAGGTGTTCTCTATGTAGCTTCATGAGACCTTATTGTTACTACTCTAGGTGTGAACACTATAGCTAGAAGCTGTCTAGAATCTTAAAACTATGGAAGTATGTGAACCCTCTATACTGGTGATAGATTATGCAACTATGGATGGATCTAAAATGGAAGAATAAATGAAACTAGAGGAGAAACTGAAATAGGTGGATGAACTGGAGCTAGTGTTTGTAAGATGGTAGATGGCTCTGAAGTGGGGAGTGGTGATTCATAAGGAACTCCACTGATTATAATAGCATGATTAACATGAATAAATTTCATGAATATATGAATTATATAGGGTACTACCTTGAGTTTTGGAATCCATGGTCAACTAAGTAATATGTCAAAAACTCCTACACTAGGAACTATAGTGAATGGTGTTACCAAATATATAGGACCAACCTATAGTGGAAGTAGGTATCTTGCCTAATGAAATTTGTATATGCCCACTAAAACCACTAATAACTATGTTTGTCAGAGTGATATCATGTTTGGAATAACCCAAATGTTGTAGTAGTGTCTAGGTGCACATGTTAAAATTAGAACCATTATCAATAAACACACTATGAATAAGTTGATTATGAATATGTGTTTTGATAAAAAGTGAATTATAACCTATACTATCCTCCATAATCTCCTAATCTAAAAAATATATCAAATGTCTAGCTAGAACTCTAGACTCATACACACCTGTCATACCTCTCAAAGGATGTGCCTCAACTTAAGGTTCCTGGTATGTAGCTAGTGGAGGATGCACATGGTATGTATGGTGAACACTTGAAGTGTCCTCTTTATCCTATTTAGAATGTTGTTAAAATGGATTTGAGAAGATTTTCAAATCTTTATCTTGTGTTGGATTTTCATTTGAAGGCTCGACTAAAGTTCCCAGATCGAGTAGATTATTGTCTATCAAGTGTTGTATCTTAGGTATCAAACTAATACATCTATTTGTTGTGTGTCTTGGTGCCTTATGAAAATCACAAAATGCATGCTGATCATATCCCCGTGGAAGAGGAATTGTTGTGTTAGATTCTTAGATAGGATGGAGAGTGATGATGTTGCATTCTAATAACTAATATAAAACCCTAGCTAGAAAAATTGGTAGATTGGTGAATGCACGGTGAGGAGGTATTGATAAAACCACATGTTGAGGGGGCTCTAAAGCTATATTGACTATTGGTTGATTCAGATTCTTATTTTCATTACTCTTGATTTTTGTGTTTGATATACATGAGTACTTAAGTTTTCCCATTTAAATTAGCGTGACTTCCCTTTCCTTGAGTATATGACACAATTCGATGAAGGAAGCAAATCTTGTAAACATAATAGATTCATGCAATACTAGTAGAAGGCTCTATTTAAAGATGTCTTTTAAATCTTGATTATTCATGGGGATAGTTAGCTTAGCCAAAATAGTCATGTATCTAAAAACATAATCTATGAGGGGCTAATTTGACCATTGTTTTTATTGAGAAATTTATGCATAAGAAACCTTATCACCAATGTTGATACTAAAATGTGCTAAGAACATGTCTATTAAAGGATTGAATGCCATGACCAAATGATTTGGTAGACTATAAAACCATTGTAAAGCACAATCCTTTAGGCTCCATGGAAATAGCTTGATAAGTATTCAGTCATTGGGTATATAGTCCAATCATGCTACATGAAACACTCTCAAGTGTGTCTCTAGATCGCCCTTGCCGTCATATAGAGTGAGCTTGGTTTGAACAAAACATCATGGTAAGGGTGTAGAAGTAATATGGCATGCCAATGGTGTATGCAAAATATCAAAAGAATCTAAAGCCCACTTAGGTCTAGTGGTACCTCGCTCAATATATTTCACCTTAGATTAAAGAGATTTTATCTCTTGCATAAGGGCTATCACATCAGGAGATATCCTAGTTGTAACTGGTGACATAGAAGAAGGTTGGGTTGCTATATGGGGTTGTTGAGACATAGTTACCCCCATAGTGCCATTGTTAATTGGTTATTTTGTGGTGATGGAAGACTCAACTTGCTAAGCCTTTTTAATTTCCTTGATAGATTACAAAATTAGTGTGTGATCTTTATGATGTTCTGTAAGTCTTTCTCTAAAATTTTGTTAAATAAAATCTTTGTTGTGTATAACTTCATTATCAATAATGGGTGGAAGTAGATCCATAGTCCAATGTGGTGGATCATGATCATCTTTGTGTACATCATCAATGTTATTTTCATATTGCTCTTTGTCAAGATTATCCTCATTGAAATTGGTGTTATCTAGATGTGTAGTATCTATGATTGGAACCTAAGTTGGTTGTTTAACCATGGTATATGGTTGAGTTTTAGGAATCTGGGTAAATTCAAGAGGATTGCCACTAAGTCTTTCACTTTGTCTCAAAGGAAAAGATGCAAATAACTTAGGTGGCATAAGCAAAACAACTTGGATAATAGTATAAAATATTAAACTGATATAATCTAAACAAGGAACTGGAATATGCATAAAAAGGATACATAGCTCCCAAGCATGTAAGGTGATATCTCAAGAAGCAAATAGGTGCTAGTATATGCAACTTAGGATTTTTCAAAATTATTTATGCAAAATACTATGAATTTTTGAATTCAAAATTAATTTTTATATGAAAATATAAATGTAGAAAATGATTAGAAAAGTAGTGGAAAATAATTGGGAACTAGTTGATGCAACTAGGGTTTTTTGAATGAATTTCTAAAATTAATAAAAATTAATTTTTATATGAAAATATAAATGTAGAAAATGATTAGAAAAGTAGTGGAAAATAATTGGGAACTAGTTGATGCAACTAGGGTTTTTTGAATGAATTTCTAAAATTAATAAAATAATTTTAAAAATTTAGATACAATTTGTAGAATTTGTTTGAAAAAGTTAGGAAAAATCAGAAAATATTTCTAAAATTAGTAATATATTTTTCCTCGTGTTTGGAAATTGTTTCTATGTAAGGAGGACCTAGCATGTGCAAACTATGGTTTTAACAAAATATGTTATATTTTTCAAGTTAATTTATAGATTGATAATTTTTAAATGTAGGAAAAATTATGAAATTATGGAAAAAAATCAAAAATAATTATTTGTAGGGTTTTTAGAGTTTTATCGTGAAATTCAAAGTAAGTTAGTTTCACTAAATGTTTTTTTTGATTTTTAGAATAATGGATTTTTATTCCTAGTTAAATAAATAGGTCTGAGAAAATTAAATCAGTCAATAATATGCAAGAATTAAGTTACTAATTTATGCAAATAGATTTTTATTTTTTCCTTTTCTAAATATATTAATAAATAAGAGAAATCTAACTTAGCCTATTTTGAATGATCCACACTAAGACAAGGTCGAATAATGTAGGAGTGGGATTGGGAAACTATCAAAAACTAGATCTTACGGTTCATTTTTGGATTAGATAGGAGCATAAAAAGTGGGATACCCTACTTTCTAGTGTTGTAGTCCTTTTGTGGCACTATTGTCCAAGTGTTCTAAGCTTTCTATGTTCTATTTGGTAGACCTATATCACCTTGCCAATGAAATATCAAATCCTAAAAGCATGTGGAGCTCACTACGTTTGTTTTAAATCTTCAAATCCCTAGGAGCTATTTATGCTTAAAATTGAATGGAAACATGGAAAATATAGATAAGGGGTTAGTGTGTAAAGTATATGTTAGATGCACTTCACACCCTGTGTGTGGGCATGTTGCCTACATACCAATACTCTGAGGAGGGATCAGGGTAATTTAGTTCTCCCATTGAAGTTCTTGGTGCAATTGTATATGATAAATGCAACTAGATGTGAAATTGGATGTAATTGGGATGGCTAGGGACTATTAAAATGGTTTGAATAAGCTCGAAATGATCTTGGAAGGCTATATGCAAGTGCTTAAGTGTACTTGTATTCTTGTTTCTCTCTTTTAAATGAGTGTCAACCCTTCTAAATGGACTTTGAATGGCCTTTTATAAGTAAATTAATGATCATGGGCTAAATAAATTCACATAGGGATTATGATAAAAATGATAAGGATTCGAAATAATATGAACATTATTGTAGACACCAAAATTACATCACACACTTGCATGACTCCCTATGTCGAAACCCCCTTGATCCCCTTTTAATAATTAACTTCCTAACTCATGTTTTGACATAAAAATATTTAATTAAATTAATTAAAACCCACTTATGCCACCTCACCTAGCCACCTTGTCCTAAGATTAATTCTTACCCTTTGAGTCACCTTGAGACTTAGTATCTTAATCCTAACTACCTATGACTTGTTCTCACCCCTAACATAAATTACTAACTAACTACATTCTTCATAGCCTTGAATTTTTACTATTTTATAACAAACACCACATTTGGAAAGAGAAGGAACAAAAAAATGGGCTAAAAATAGTCCTTTTACCTATTCTCATGGCACCAATGTTGGCCAAACCTCAGCTGATATTAATAGGATCATTAACGTCAATTACTTAAGCAAAATTCCAAGTTAGTATTCAGGTCACAAAAATCAAGAATATGTGCATAGGCTTTTGTAAATTAGAGCATCATACATTCACTTTCAACATTTAATCTTATCATTACTCTACACAAATTAATATAAATCAAGAATTGATACACTGCATAGAGCTTGAACTCTTGAGGACTAACACCACAAGCTTGTCTTATCTTTTCACCGATCGGTTCACTAAGCCTCATCAAAGTCATCTATTTGATAGTCACAATTCACCCATGTGACCAACTAAGTATATCTTAGTGTTTTATAAGTCTTTAAATAGTAATTTTATCATTTATTTACATAATATTGTTTATTGTTTCATAAACCCTGACTCCTTCCATGGAGAATTTGTAAAGATCCCCACCCACTTTTCTCTACCCTAGCATACTAACCCTTTATCTAGACTCACCTAAGTCTTACCCACCTCCTTACGACTCTTCCCGACCTCAAAAAATTACCATACTCCCATTCTCCCTCTCAAGAAAGCATGTTCTAATTCATTCTAATACTAATTCCCCAACCTATACCGGTGACCCCAAACTGACATTGGTGACCCCAACTGACATCAACAACCAATTGACATAGATATTTTAACCGACATTAGTTACTATGTTTTTGAACTAGTAACCTCAAAATCATCTAACAATCTTCCCAAAACATAGACTTGACTTATCAACCTACACTATATTATCTTCTACTATACTCAGACCTATAACATGGTAAACAAAACTCTCTCTCTCTCTCTCTCTCTCTCTCTCTCTCTCTCTCTCTCTCTCTCTCTCTCTCTCTCTCTCTCTCTCTCTCTCTCTCTCTCTCTCTCTCTCTCTCTCTCTCTCTCTCTCTTTACTTGCATTTATTTTAAGATTTGTTTTAAAATAGTGGACTATCATCCTAAGGGAGTTTCACTCTTCTCAAAATAAGCACGTAACTTGGTAGTCCACACATATCTTCACTAACAACTATTTTACGTAGTGTTTTCTTATCTATAGGTGTCTTCCTCCATAGACAAAGAGGGGAATCTACAAAGTTTGGAATGTTGCACACTTATCTAGGTTTTTAATCACTTATCCTTGACTATATTTATTTTCTATTTCTCTCTTTTTTAATATATAAAATAAGCTTAAAACATCGTGAAACATTTTGGCATGCCTAGTGGGACTCTAGAGTTTTCTTGGGCTTGTTACTTATCTACATATTCATATAGGTGCACTATAGTGAAATTTTAATTTCTTGTAATTTCTCTCTTTGTCTTTCTCCAAAATGAAATTTTGAACTTTTTATATTTTGTTTAAGGAAAGAAATAAAATTTTCCTTCCATATCATTCTCCTCTTCTTTTGCCTCTAAAATAAATTCATTATTTTTGTGTAAGCTAAAAATAATACCTTCTTTTTTTTGTCTCTTTTGAGCATTAGGATAGTGAAATTCATCCTCTTCTCCTATTCACCATTGTTTTCATCTAAATTTAAACATTTCCAATATGGGTTTAAAACTCACTTCATTTCATTATTTTGCTTCTTGCATTTATCTCACCTAGTTAAATAAAGCATCATGAATAAATCATAGAACACAAATGCCACACAACCAGATCACTCTCACAAAATTAAACATCTAAACTCATTTAAGAGAAGGCTCATTGGGATTTCATCACCCCAAGGATAACCTTACCCACCTGGTGATCCCACTTGGATTTCACCACCAAGGGGAGGACCCACTGCATTCTCTAACAGAGTATAAACTCTAGACATGAGGTATATTATGGATAAACATCCTAAGTCAGCTTCAGGACCATGAAGTAAGGGGGAAAAGCCCCTATAACAAGCCAATACCTAGTCTAATAAAGATTTTTGTTGATTGCCAAAATTAATTTGGAACCATCTGTAGACTGCTCATCTAGTACCTGTTTCACAAACTAGTTTTACTCTCACACTTTTTAAGGCATAAGCTATCAAGAGACTAAAATTAATTCATAAGAGTTAACATTTAGTGATTGCATGTTTGTTTTTGGCTTCTTTTGTCTTCTACATTTTTTATTTAGTGAGGACATTTCCTTTATTAATTTATAGAATCTATGCATTTATACCTCTAATATTCTATTAACCTCTAGTTTTAGGTTTTTTGTGTGTCCTTTATCCTTGCACAAAACTATTGTGTCCTTTTTTTACCTAGATTTCACCCTTGGGTTGCCAAAACCTTGGATTTTTTGGCTTTCTATATTCCAAAGTAACTAACATTGATAATTCAACTAATGTCAATGGCCCTGTTACCTACCATCATTGGTTAGATAATCGATATCAACAACTATGTGTTTTTATAATTTTTAGCCTGCTTAAAACAACAAGCTAAAATTACCTACCTACACTCAAGCCTATATCTCTAATTCTCTATCACTAATATAGAGTCTAAGGCCTACCTTTATCCTTTTCTCATGGTCTTGATGCATAGCCAAGACAAAATTCCTATCGATTATGCAAGCCAACAACCACTCCCACCTTCCCCTCTCTTTCTAATTCTACCATGGAGCATACTTTGACTGCAGAGAATACCCCTATGACTACCAGTCCTAACTAGATCCCCCTTATACCTAAAGGAGATCTTGACTTCATGAAATTTCCTAATCATAACATTGTATCCCTTTAGTATTATCTTTCCATGAGCCAAACCTGTAACACTATGAGAGATCCCCTTTATGGCATGCCAACCTCCTTGATGGAGACAACTATAGTCTTGGTGGTTTCCACCATTTCATATATGGTCACCCAAACCACTACCTAAACAAGTGACCCAACCATCAATAACCCTCAAAATTTAACCACCCCAGCTACTCAGTCCCATCTTCTTAACCCAACTTTTATAACAGTTCCCTTACCCTCATAGCCACTACTAACCCAACCAAGTTGAACATAATTTAAAAATTTGGTAGTGCACATCTCATCAACTCTTCCACCCATAATTACAAGACTCATAAATCATCATTCAACCCATGTAACCATGCCAACAACCTAGCTTTTTTTGATAGCACCTAACCAAGGCATTGTCTCTAACCCCATAAGACAAGCCTCTTTCATTTCCACCCCTTAGCCCATGACTCATTACCATTATTTTGCATCTATACTACCACAACAAGGTGTTTCATATCCCACCTCTATATCCCTTCAATCATCATATAGCTTATATGGTTCTCTGCACACCAATCCTCCTTTCGATCTCATCAAGATGATGATGGATAAGATGTCTAACCTAGAAACATTTGTGTCAGATTCAATGAATGTTCTATCTTATGATCAAATATGTAATGAACCCATCCATCCTTTTATACCTATTTTAACCTACTCAAGTTAGTGGTAACTACCTAAATTTACTCATTTCTAGAGTAAGGAGGACCCACAACAACACATACGAGCATCTCGACATGCTTGTTACCTAATATGGCATGACGATACATTATTGCTTTATACTTTCCCTATGTCTCTTTTGAGTGCTACCTTGGATTGGTATAGTTCTATAACTTGGCACTCCCTTTTCTTGTTTACCCAACTTGCTCAACTATTATTAGACCACTTCTCTATCAATATTTCTAAAAAGGTCTCTATTATGGACCTTTATTCCATTAGACATTTTGAATATGAGTCTATTTCTTACTTTATCACTCATTGGAGAGGTTTAATCAATTATCTCTCCTTTTATTTACCTGAACTTGAGCTTATCAAGCTTTTACCGAGATCATGTGCCAAACACATCTCTTCTACCCTCTGTTTCCAAACTTTACACACATTTGATGAAGCTCTTACAATGGTACAAAAGTTAAAGATTTGAGTTATAGATGAAGATAGGGTTAACTTGCATAATAAAAATACTAACTCCAAACATAATGACTCTTCCTCTAAACCCTCTTCTTCCAATCAAAATTCAAAAGGCTCTACCAATGCCATGGTCATTAAATCAACTTCTTCCACCATAGTCAACCTGGTTAAGCCATCCACCTCACAAAATTTGACCAAATAATTTGATAAATGATATGAACAAAGACAATAAAATCCTATTGGAGAGTCATACACTTCCATTTTAGATAAACTATTTTAGCAAAGAGCTATCACCCTTCCTCAAATTAGACCTTCTATATAATTTGATCCCTCCTATCCTATCCCATCTTGGTATAAGGAGGACAAGTTTTGTGGCTATCATCAAGTTAAATGCCACAATTATAACAACTATAAAACATTCAAAAACATTATTTAGGACATGCTTGATAAATGAAATCTTATCTTATATAACCCTAATGTACATGCTAACCAAATCATGGATGTGTTAAAATAGCATTTTCCTAACCATTCAGTTAATCAAAGAAATGTTCAGGCCATGATCAACAACTCATTTAACCATGATATTTATATGGTCAATATGGTATTCTCTTTACCTCTAGTCTAACCTCTCCCATAACTAGAAGATCCTATTTTACCTATTCCTCTTCCGTGAGTAGAGGATCCTATTTCACCCATCCCTATCCCACATTTGGAGGGACCTCTTCTACCTATCCTTTTACCATGTGAGAAACCTACAATGCCTTTTCCTCTTGTACCTATATTTCCTATTCTCCTACCTTTGGAAGAGCATGCCATGCATGTTCCTTCTCTTCATGTTGAGGGGATAAACATTCCTATGATCTACCCTCTTGAATATCCTTCTTCACATACTTCTCCTCCACCAATGGAGGATAGTGCCCATATAATCCTCTTTCACATATTAAGGATTTTCCATTATCTATCCCTCCACTAATCTAAGGACCTATTGTGCTTATACCCATAAAACTAATTTTACCCCTTCTCTTACCAATAAAAGAGCACACCTTACCTACTCCTCATCTGCATGTTGGGGAAGAAATCATACCCATGCTTTATCCACTAAAATAATTGACTTCACTAGTTCCTCCCCCACCTAAGGAGGACCATGCCTCTTCTCCTTCCTTGGTTGAAGAAAACCCAATTGTGGTTCTTACTCATCTTTGGCCCAAAATAGTAGAAGCCAACACATTCCCTCTTTCCCAATCACCTAAGTCTTTTACGAAAGCAATTTTAAGGCCTATGACAACTTTGTCTAAAACCTTATCATGATTGATCAAAAATTTGGAATTTTTTGACTTCCAAAAGATAGACCACTCAAATTTTTATGATCAACTTAAAGTTCCCTATTCTACATAACAAATTTCATCCTCTACCACCAATCCCTTCACTACCATTTATCCTAATGTTTTTGACAAATATAAAACTTCTTCACCTAGAATGTTAGAAGCACAACCCTCTACATCATAGCCATAACCATCATGGAAATTTGCTACACAAAGCAAATTAAATCTTTGGGTGTTTTCCTAGTGTCTAATCAAATTCATCCACAAGCAAAATTAGATTTGAATCCTCAATCACGAGTTAGAGCTCCATGGCCTAAACCAAGGAAGAATCTTAAGCTTCATAGACCTCATCATTCCACTCCTCCTCTGCCCTCTACTTTTCCTTAGATATTAGGACCCCATACTTCCACTTTAGTTGGAGTGTTCTCTTTACAATCAGGACAAAATACAAAGCTACTTCATAGTTTACCTGTACCACATAGTGGACCTTACACATAGAACACCTCAATACTTCTAACTAAAAAGGTGTAAATGAAACTAGTGGCTATGCCTTCACCTAAAAGGGTGCCATGAAAAACTATGTCCCTACCTCCTAAATCAAAGAAGGCATCCACCCCTATTGTGACAATAGGTACCAGCCCATTGGCAAGCTCTTAGGCCTCTCTCTTATGTCAGTTGTTGTAATCCTCCACCATATCCCTTCCTCTGATCAAGCCTTATCAACCTCTTATACTAAAACCATCTTGGTTCATTGAAACACAAGTTTTTGTATATCATCATTCACCTAGACATGATACAAAAATTTATAAATCTCTCATAGTTATTCTCCAACAACACTTTGATATGAATAACCTTTTCATTACAGAGCCTCTTTCTAACCTCACAGTTATTGTGCTAGTTCCATCTTGAACTTTACCAACCACCTCACTTGAATCCAAGAACAATGATGAGGTTGTGCCTCTTCCACCACCTTATTTGCCTATGTTCCAGATCAGCATAGTTAATGTGGACACAAGATCTCAAAATTAAAATGATAAAGGCAAAGAAAAGGCCACCGCCCCTTGGTCTCATCCATTCTCAAAAGATGCTCCTCCATCAAATCCTAAGATCTCTATTCTTGGTGCCCCCTAACCCACATATTCATAAGTCATTCAAGACTCAATGATAAAACAACTTCACCAAACCCCTATAAATATGTCTTTATATGAGTTAATCCAAAACTCATCCCATCACTACCAACCCTTGATTAAGGCTTTACAAGCTATTAAGGTACAACCCAATGATCCTTAACCTCTTGTAGCTTTGGTGGATTCTTTTAATACTATTTCCCTAATTTCCTTTAGTGATTTATAAATTCAAGCTCTCCACCCTGGAGACTAGGACCCTTCAATTTTTGTCACCACATATATCAATCAAACTTGTGTTAAGAGAGTCATGATCAATGGAGGTGTAGTATTAATATTATCTCCACTCATGCCTATGAACAACTATCACTTCTCAATAATTTCATGTTGCAATCAGACATGATACATCATTCCTTCAACAATGCTATAGTGACTACTATGGGTACTATAGTCTTGCATATCCATGTGGGTCCTCACACAATCCCCAAACTCTTCTGTGTTATCAAAGGAGAGTTCCAATACAACATATTGCTTGGCTAGCCTTGGATTCATGCCATGGTATGTGTACCCTAAAAATTTATACTACTATGTCAAATTCGACCATTATGGGCAAGTGCATATTATTCCCATTGACCCACCTCCTTTTAAAACATGTTACATGACTTATGGTCCCAATGATGTCCTCATTCCATTGAAAACTTCTTCCCCAATTAATCCCCAATGATGCCTCAAAAAGCTTGATTACCCTAATTACTCAGATATTAGTGACACAAATTCCCAAAAAGTACACCTTATGGAAGACACTTTCAAATGCCTTTCACTCAAATAATATCTCTTCTTGACACTTGACATGGTCCATACTCCACAAGAGTATGGAAAAATTCACATACATCCCAATTATGATCCCCATATTGGGATGGTCATCTCATATGGTCCTCCTAACCTTTGAGCTAACATCATATATGGGGGAATCGATAGGGCTTATACTATCAAAAATCCTTACTCTTTACCATAGCCTTTTACTTGTGACTTCTCATTTCTAGACAAGACTAGTTTTGCTCACACCTATCTTTATAGGTGCACCTAGAAAGGATTTAGGTTAGGTCATTATGAGTAGGGTGATCATACACCCATAAAATTCCCCACCAACAAGACCATTAAAGATGCCAAAAAGTGGTATGGTTTGGGTTTTGACAAACCAATGAAACCCATCAAGATATTTCATATCAAGGATCCACTATCTCCTTCTCCATCCTCTCTTCTTCCCCCACCATCACCTATAGAATCAAAGGTATCCATAACACCTATTTTTTTTAATAAATTCCATTAATTTAGAACCCCTAACCTATCATATAGGTGAGGAAACAAGGTCTCCTCATCTCATTCATCCTGAAATGATTGACAAAGACTCTCTTACCATTAACACTATCTAATGTTTGGATGATGATGATATTCTCACCTACATGGGTGTAAATGATTCCTATATCCAATGATCACTTCCTTGTGAAATGTAAATTATGTTAAATAAATCAACCATTGACATTAATTTACCCTCTCTAGATAACCCTTAAATCCTCAAGATTGGCCAATATTTAGATTCTATTGAACAAACCAATTATGCCACTTTCCTCTCTGATCATAGTAAAGCATTTGCTTAGTTTTAACTTGATATGTCTAGCATTAACCCCTCTATCATCACCCATAATATTTTAACCAACCATGATGCTAAACCTATTAAGTAAAATCTTCATAAGATGAACCCCCATATTGCTCTCCTTGTCAAAGAAGAGCTCTTGTGCCTCCTCTCTATTAACTTTATTTAACCCATTGACTATCTGCAATGGGTTTCTAATATCATCCATGTCACAAAAATGATAGGGGGAATCTGCATCTATATCAACTATCATGATCTAAACCTCACTTTTCCAAAAGATGAATTCCCTTTACCAAGCATCGACCAACTTGTTGATTTGACAATTGGGCATGAGATGTTATCTCTTATGGATGGGTTCTCAGGCTATAATCCAATCTTGATTTCTCCTAAATATCAACACAAGACCTCCTTCATTACCCCATGGGGAACTTTTTGTTACCAGGTCATACCTTTTAGCCTTAAAAATGTTGGTGCTACCTACTAATGCACCATGACTTGCATTTTTCATGACCTCTTACAAAAAATTATGGAAGACTATGTGGAAGACTTGGAAAGTCTAAACATCTCTAGGACCACTTGGAAATTCTCAAAATCATATTCACTCATCTCCTCCAATATAATGTTTAACTAAACCTAAAGAAATACATCTTTAGGGTCCTTTTAGGTAAGCTTATAGGCTTCATTATCTCCCTCTATGGTGTTGAGGTTGACCCTACTAAGGTTTGGGCAATACTAGAAATGCCTCTACTTGCTAATCTCAAGTAGCTTCATAGCTTACAAGGCAAACTTCAATCAATCCACTATTTCATCTCTTAGTTGTCAGATCGATGGTAACCTTTTCATCATCTACTTAAAAAGGATGTCTCTTTCCATTGTAACATGGATTGTCAAAAAGACATTAATTCACTTAAAGGGTATCTCCTTTCCCTACCAGTTCTTATTCCCCCTAAAGAGGACCAGCCTTTCTTCCTCTACATTTATACAATAGACCATTCCTTGGGTACTATGATTACACATCAAGATGATCAACATAAAGAGTAGGATATTTACTACATAAGCTAAATACATATTTATTATGAAACTTGATATACTCATACTGAAAAGCTTTACCTCGCATTAGTCTTCATAGCTTCCAGACTTTGCATTACCTTTTAAATCACAAGACCTACATTGTCACCCATACTGACCCCCTCAAATACATGCATTACAATCCATACCAAAACTAATGTATGTATTATTGGCTCATGTTCCTTTCTAAGTTTGAATTTCAATTCATCCAACAAAAGTCTATCAAGGGGAAAACAATTTTTGACAAGTTA
This sequence comes from Torreya grandis, assembly GCA_037957365.1. Taxonomy (NCBI): domain Eukaryota; kingdom Viridiplantae; phylum Streptophyta; class Pinopsida; order Cupressales; family Taxaceae; genus Torreya; species Torreya grandis. The sequence goes on from JARHVA010006025.1 coordinate 713,022, forward strand.
ACCAATACCCCTTTACTTGAAAACCAACCTTCTAACCTCAAATTCCCTGGTGAGTCTATTGGAATGCTATCCACTGATGACATCTCCTATCAAATGATAATGTTATTTTATGGGTGTAAATGTCAACTTAGTGGGGGTGTAGTGGTCATCCTCATCCCTCTTAATGGTGAACCTATTCCTCTATCATTTAAACTAGATTTTGAATGTACTAACAATATGGCCAAATATGAATCTTTTATCTTAGGGCTTCAAACTACAATTTTCTTAGGTGTCAAATGAATCACTATCTTTGGTGATTCCTAGCTAGTGATTAATCAGGTTAACAGATCCTACTTCTATAAGAATGAAATTCTAAAATGATATAAACATCATGTAGATGTGATATTATAATCATTCAACCACTACTTCTTGTAGACTGATCCTCAATCTACAAATAAGTTTGCTGACATAATGGCTTCCCTTGCATCACACATTCCATCCTCACCCTCTTCTTTGAAAATTTATGTCACCATGGATCACCTCAAATTTCCATCTTATGTGTCAACTAACATCCTATTTATGGGATATGTTGACTCTAATCCTCATGATGTCTAGTATAAGCAACTTGTTGACCATCTCATGTATGTTATCATTCCATCAAACCTTTCTAGTAATGGGAGATGTGCTTTTGTTAAAAGTGCTACTCGCTACACTATGTTATAGGGCCTTCTCTAAAAATGAGGCTTTGATGATCTCCTCCTTAGATGACTCACTCATGTTAAAATCCCCTTCACCATTAAGTAAGTCCATGATGAGATTTGTGGTAGACATTTTAGTGGGAATTTAGTTTCCAATTGCATCTTTCAGCTTGGCTACTATTCACTTACACTCAACCAAGACTATCAAATTTATGTTCAATGTTATGTCAAATGTTAACAAAATAATAACCTCCTTCACACTCCAAGCCATGCCTTACAAGTCACCAGAGAATTTTTTCCCTTTTTACAATGGGGTTTTGATCTAATCATTGATATTAACCCTCATTCATCTCTTAGACATCATTCTATCATTACTGTTACTGAATATTTCACCAAGTGGGTCAAGGCCATTCCTCTCATCTCCACTAAGGCTGAATTTTTTTTTGACATTATCAACCATCACATCAGCTACCATTTTAGTGTCCCCCATAAGATTATTATGAACAATGACAAATTTTTCAAGAACAATAATTTCCAAAATATTTGTGATGCTTTTGGCATCAAATTAAGCTTCCCATCATTGTACTATCAACAAGAAAATAGAAAGGTTGAAAATTTTGACAAAACCTTAACCAAAATCTTCATGAAGTTAGTTAACTATATTGGTAGGGATTGGCATACAAACATCCCCTTCACCTTATGGGCTTACTACACTAGCGTTTGAACCCCTACACGTGCTACACCTTTTTCACTAGTCTATAGGGTGGGAGTAATTTTACCTCTCGAGGTCCAAATTCCTTGTCTTCACATCTCTATATAAGAAATACTTACGAATGATGAATTTCACCAAGAATGTTTGGCCCAACTTGAGCTACTCGATAAATACCATCTAGTATCCCTTAATCACCTCCAAATCTATCAAGAGCATATCAAAGGCACTTATGACAAAAACTTCAAAGAGTGAGATTTCAATATTAGAGATCTCATTTTAAATGAAAATTAACATGTGAGGAACATGGAAAAAATAAAATGGTGAAAGTTTTCTCTCAATTGGCTTGGATCCTAGATCATAACTCATGAGTATGGCTCAGGAACTTATTACTTGTCTTCTCTCAAAGGTAAACCAAAACCTAACTCTTTAAATTCTTTAAAATTATGACAATTTTTTTTTAATCAAGTGACGTTTCACTTCATGTATAACTTGAGCTCATCCCTTGAGCAACACTATTACATTCACATCCCTTCCTCTTAACCCTTGTTTCTACACACTTAGTTAACTTTCCAAGTGTTATGGTTTTTCCCTCATAAATAAAAACCTCTAAGCCTCTATAGTCATGTCCATGACTAAAGTCATATGTAAAAAAACTTATATAATAACAAAAATTGGGATATATAGAAAAATTATTATCTCTCATGTCATGATTCTCAACATAGACTACTCCCTTGAACGATAGCTATATAATTTATCATTTATACTATAAATAGACTACTCCCTAGAAGGACAACTATAAAAAGCTAAAAATAATCTTAGACCACTCCCTTAAAGGATGGCTAAGTCAAGATTTATTATCAAGGAAATAATGACTTAGAAGATTCCTAAATTGATCAGCTTTGCATGACCTCAAGGCACCAATAATATCCCAATGAAGGCTTCTCAGATTGATCAGCCTACACAAGAAAATGAAATAAAAAACTTTAGTCATGAACTCATCTATGGTAACTCTTAGGTCACCTATAGAAGGAACATAATATCCCCACTAAGAAGGTTATGCTATCCACACACCCTAATTCATTTTACCTTTTCCCCCTCTTACTCCCTCATAATCAAGGGACTTTGAACTCACTTGACACAAGATGATCACAACATTTCTCTACCTAATGAATGGTTTATACTATAATGTATGAATAAGGCTCATACTCTCATGCTTGTTCATATGTTCATTATGGTCATTATGGTCCTCACCAATGTAAGAGCATCACATCCCTTTATTTGCTATCACATGTTAATTTCTCTTTTAAGGTAGCATCTCACAACAATATTCACTTAGTTTCTCACCTACCTTCCAATATCTATTCTTACATCTCAAAGTTATGTGTTTAATAATACTATTACTTGTATATCCATTTCAAGAAATGATGTTAAATAATATCAACAGACATCATGGTGTATTAACAATACATTATTTAATCATCACACTCTACTAATACTAATAAACCATCTACTAACTAATTTTGTTCTTATAACCTCTTGTGAAATGGAACCCACATAGCTTCTCTAAACAAAAGTAATCAAGAAATTGTAAAATAAAACAACTTATTTTTAGCATACACCATCACATATATAGAAAAATGCTAGAATGAAACCAACTACTCAACTATGCATGTACCATCATGAATATGGGAAATGCTAACATAACACACTATCACTAACATAACCACAAATTAAATCACATAAACCTCATACATAATATAACATCATCATAATGTCCTAACATCTCACAATACCAAAATCTCATATCAGTATACTGAATATGAATATACATCAATGAATCATATCAATATCATCTCTCTCTCACCATACATCTCTAAACATTGGCTCACAAGTTAGAATATATATAGCAAAAAAGTCACAATACATCTAGTCCTCAGAATACTCAAGGCTATGGTCATGGTCATGAAGAATTAGTATCATCACCACCCTCTATCTATCTGTGTCTTTGTGAAATAGAGGTCATGGTGCATCTCTTTGATCTCTCCTACTCTCTAGCCTTAGAATATCTCAAAATCTATGAGAACTTCTTGATGTCTCTCTCATAATATGCAATCTCATCTAAAGCAATGTTGTACCTTGCTAGTGGCATAGTCTATGATGAACCCATAAAACCGACTATAGGACCTTATGGTGATGTCTACGATGGATCTTGTACTAGTCCATATGGTGGAGGATGGGGGAGCCTACAATACTACTCTCAAACCATCTCTCTCTACTGTCACTATAATAACTTGTCCCTATAGTGTCATCAACTATCCTTATAAAACCACAACTTACACCTATGTTGTAGTTATTAGGCCTATAGTGTCATCACCTATCCCTTTAGGACCAAAACCTATGCCTATGCTATATCTCATGCCTACATAGCTATATCCCTCTCTCTCTCTTAATTCCCTATAAATTTAGTTGTGGTCTCCTCAAAATCATAGGGTGAAAACCTACCCACCATGCTCAATAAGCCATTATACACCCTAAATCTATCACACCTAGGCCTATTCGAAACTCCTCAAAATCCATCCCATCTATCTCCCAGGGAAATGTAATGGGTACCTCTATATCAAGGAAAAGTAGGAGGTACATCTTATAATAGCCCAAAATATCTCTTGACCTTGATCATAGGTATCATCTCCAACTCTCTAACTCACCTCTCTCTGACCCATATCATACTCTATAAACTTATAAGCTACTCTTCCTATCCTATAAATTCAATAAATGTCAAGTATGGCCTCTAAATAATATCTAATAGAATCAATCCATCGATCATCCACCTATAATAATCAATATCCCACACAATGCCATCTACTCATGTGTGTCATGCTATCTCTCCATCATCTAAAACCAACCTTGAAACTAGTTGAAATCATGATTGCTAGCCAAAATGGTAGTGTTATCACAATGTGCTCATATGACCAGTAATGAAGTAAATTCCTAACACAAAGACTGTATCACAATTGTAACCTCACACCCCATAACTCTATGTATAACTATGCAAGAAAAGTTGGTCCCCATGTATGCCAACACTATAGTCATCATGATTGGGAATTTATCTCCATCTATGTTAGGTAGTGCATAAAATATAATTCCTATCATCATTAGGATAATCAAGTGATGTTACTCCTCATCAGTAGTGTATAATGATGCATATGCAAAGCTCATTAAATGATAGATCACCTCATTGACATGATTCCCACATAATTTGGAAATATGAATATCATAATCCTCCATCAAACATGTGAAGATATCATCACCTTGGAGTGATATCCATAAAATATTGTATATGTCCTCCTACATTACCATCAACTCTATGATAGGCACATGAAAGGTATTGGTGGTGTGATCCCACCTCTCTGTCAAAGCTACCATCAATCTAATATCTCTAGTGAATCTATAATATTATCATACTCCTCCTAACCCTATAGATTCCATGTGCTCCCACTCATCCATGGAGACATCCCTCCTCATCCTCATTAGTAGTGTAGGTAGTCAATCTCGTAATGTCAACTCATACCTAGCCTACATCCACACACACAAAATCAATCCATCAATCTACATACCTTAAGAAATAAAATTTATATTTTAATACCTTTCCCTTTAGGAGAACTACATTATTCAAAGGCCCTAATCTGGGTTATGTATATAACACTGAATTGACACAGGGTCTTCTGAGGCTAGCTCAGCCATCTACCCACCTAACTATCTATCCCATTCACTAACTTATACCCTAGTTCAATCAGCCTATTCTTAAAGTCTAGGCCCCATCACCTATATTTTAAACCCTAGGCTAACCATTATATTATAAACCTTTAGGCCCCATGGAATATATCATACACCTTAGGCCTAATGGCCTATATTTCAAAAATCCTAGGTTTCATGGCCTATTTTAACCTAGTTTTTTGTAACCACTTGCCTTGACAATTTTACCTAACATAAAATCCTTTTTTCCCTTCCATTTAGGAAAAATACATTGGACTAAGGCCATAATTAGGGATATGTAGGTAGCACTCAGTCGACACAGGGTCTTTTAAGGGTAGCTCAGCCATTAGGTTAGTCCATTAATGTACAAATTCAACTAGGGAGCACAATTGGACCCAATTCCTCCTAAACATGCCACTTTGGGTTTTCTAGTCACTAATATCAACTATATTTTAATTGATCTCAATCTTATATGTCAATATTGGCACTGGTTATCAACCAACATTAGTGTCATGTCGATAGACCTAACCGATGTCGATGACTGGTTTAGCCTTTAGGCTAAATAGTCTATACCCAATGTAGGGTTTTTTCCTAAAAATTACACCCAAACCCCCCAAAAAAATCTACCCAAACTTACCCTTTCCACATCAATTAATCCCTTAAATACCCTTTGTCCCTCCACACACTCACATTGAACCTAAATAATAAATTATGATCAAAACCTAAATTAAATAAAAATAACCAACTCAAGCAACTCAAAAAGATACTACCTCATCTCTCTATCTCCTCCAAGCTAGAATGGTTGGTACCTATTATGGAACACCTCTAGTTATGTGATATCTTCCCTCTACCATCTCCATCTGTACCAACTCTCCCTCAGTCAAACTATGGCCCACCAAGTGCTAAATCACACCCTCACTCTCACACACTCTTCTCCACCACTCACCTCTCACCACCTCACCACAATAGGACAAGCTCCAAATGTTTTATGCCACATGACACTCATCTATTTTCCTCCAATCAAATGTCAAAAATGGATTTTGGTGGGCCACCAAACCCATTTTATTGGTTTTGGCCTCCTATTGATGTTAGTAGTCTTACCCTAGCCCACCAATGTTAGCATATTTCCTACCGACATTAGTGACCTGATCGATGTCAACCACCTTAAAATTAGGGTTTCCAACCCTAACTACCACCCTTTGTAAAATCACCCTAATTACATGCCTTTAGTGTTTTATTTGGACTCCTTATGGGGAAATTTGGAGATCACATATATCTCCCTACCCATGACAACCAACCTTGGAAATCACTTAAATTTCCACCCATGGTGACTCAGATTTGAGATCACAAATATCTCCTTGACCAATGACCCTTTTTGAGAAAACCTTACCTTACTCATTTTTCTCATTTATACTACCAAACTATAGTTGGATATTATACACACATATATATCAAGTGTTTTTGGATCATGACCTTGTTAGTTTTATCACCTGTAACTTATTTTTTTTTAGGAGCACTTCCTACCTTGGATACCTAGAGCACATGGACCATTAGATCTATAACTTTGGTCAGTTTAACCCCATTAGATATCACTAACAAGCTATGGTCTAGTTATTTTTATTGAAGTCCTCCTCCCCTTTACCCATTATTGATTGTATTAACTATAACTAGTAGTAGTATATGTGAAAGTAATGATCTTCCCATGTTCACACTCAACATCCACCAATCCATTAACTACCTATCAAACTGCTACCCAATTTTAGATTCACCTTCTTTGGTTCTTATTTTGAGGGGGAAATATCTCATCCCATACCTAAAACAACCAACTTTTATTTTTGTCTCACAACTTGTCAATACAAGTTACAAGACAAAAAGGGGAAAATGTAGAACCTAAATTACATCACACACTTGCGTGACTCCCTATGTCAAAACCCCATTGATCCCCTTTTAATAATTAACCTTCCTAACCCATATTTTCACCTAAAAATATTTAATTAAGTTAATTGAAACACACTTATGCCACCTCACCTACCCACCTCATCCTAATACTAATTCTTACCCTCTGAGTCACCTTGAGACTTAGTCTCCTAATCCTAACTACTTATGACTTGTTCTCACCCCTAACATAAATTCCTAACTAACTACATTCTTCATAGCCTCACATTTTTATTATTTTATAATAGACACCACACTTGGAAAGAGAATGAAAAAAAATGGGCTAAAAATAGTCCTTTTACTTATTCTCATGCCACTAACATCAGTCAACCCTTAGCTTACATCGATGGGATCATCGATGTCAATTACTTAAGTAAAATTCCAAGTTGGTATTTGGGTCATAAAAATCAAGAATATACATATAAGCTTTTGGAAATTAGAGCATCTTACATCAAATTTTGATATTTAGGCTTATCATTACTCTACAAAAATTGATCTAGATCAAGAATTGATACACTACATATAGCCTGAAATCTTGAGGAAAAACAACACACACTTGTCTTGTATGTTTACCCATTGGTTCACCAAGCCTCATCAAAGTCATCTATCTAGTAGTCATAATTCACCCATTTCACCAGCTAAGTATATATCAGCGTTTTGTAAGTCTTTGAATAATAATTTTATAATTGCTTTACATTATACTATTTATTGTTTCATGAATATTTATTCCTTCTATGGAAAATTTGTAAAGTTCCCCACCCACTTTTCTCTATGCTATCATACCAACCCTCTATGTAAACTCACCCAAGTCTTACCCACCTCCTTATGACTCTTCCAAACCTCACAACCTAACCATACTCCCATTCTCCTCCTAAAAAAGCCTTTTCTAACTCATTCTAATACTACTACCCCAACCGACATCAACAACTCCAAATTGACATCAGTGACCCCAACTAACATTGGTGACAAACCAACATTAGTTACAATGTTTTTGAACTACCAACCTCAAAATTGCATAACAACCTTCCTAAAACATAGACCTAACTTATTAGCCTACACTATATTATCTTCTACTAAACTCAAACCTATAACATGATAAATAAAACTCTCTCTCTCTCTCTCTCTCTCTCTCTCTCTCTCTCTCTCTCTCTCTCTCTCTCTCTCTCTCTCTCTCTCTCTCTCTCTCTCTCTCTCTCTCTCTCTCTCTCTCTCTCTCTCTCTCTCTCTACTTGCATTTATTTTAAACTTTGTTTTAAAATAGAATACTATCATCCTAAGGGAGTTCCATGCTTCCCAGAACAAGGATGTAGCTTGGCAGCCCACACATATCCTCACTAACAACTATTTTGTGTAGTTTTTTCTTATTTATAGGTGTCATCCTCCACAGCCAAATAGGAGAATCTATAAAGTCTAGAATGGTGTGCAATTATTTTGGTTTTAATCACTTATCCCTTACTCTACTTCCTTTTTATTTCTCTCTTTCTCTGAATATAAAATAAACTTAGAATGTAGTGAACACTTAGATAATAGAAATAAAATTAGGATACCCTAGGTTTTAGTACTCCTATCCAAGTTGGGCACTATTGTCTAGAGGGAATGAGACTTGGGGGGGTGGAATTGAGATTGAAAGAGTTTATTGGCTCTATAAGGGTTAAGTTTAAAAGGCTATGGATGACTGGGAAATGGTGAAATAATAGCTTATAAGGGTTGTGTAAGCAAGTAGGAAGAATTATGGATTGGGTGTCATTATCCATGCTTAAGTCATCGAATTTAACATTTTATATGACTAAAATATGTCTCTAACTTTTTGACCCTCTCTTACACACTTGAAAAAATTAAATGAAGTGAAACTCTACACATTTTCCTAGATACATGGCATGATACGATAGGTTGAAGGCATAAAAATTTATTTAATTTTATTGGAGTCTCTGTGGTCAAAGGGAAGTTCAGGGTCAGTCTCGGAAGTAATGAAGCTTACTAAGATGCCTAGTATGTCCAAGCTTTGGGCACCCTTGATCACACTCTAGGATGGATTTTCACAACATATACATGCGGTTTCCCTTTCTTTGTTTATTTCCCCTTTCATTATTGTTGTGTCCCTATAAATAAGTACTACTAGCACAAGTTATTGTCATTTCATGCCAAGTGTCTATACCTTGTCCTTCCTTAACTTTAAACTACCTACTGATAGATGGTTATCTACCCCAGTCCCATTGAAATTAATGTCTAGGCACTCTATATTGCATTATCCCCCCTAAAGATCACTAAAAATATCTTATGAGACACTCCTCAAGCATGTGTGTCACTTTTGACATTTATAGACACCCAATTTCAATAAAAAATATCATGATGGTCATACTAGAATTATGGGCATTAAATACACTCTCCTGAATGGGCCAAACACTTAAACACCTTAAATTTTTTGAAGAGAATTGAGTGAGGGGTTGAGAAATTGAGCATAACATCTTAAGAAAGGAGAATTGAGTGAATAATTGAAAAAACTTATGAGTAATAATTTCTATCTAGTAGCTTCCTTAGAATAGAGGAAGAAGTATTGAAAAAAGGTGTAGAATGGAAACTTATACATCTTCATATAGTGGTAGAGGACATCTGAGGAAATAAATAATTTGAGGATCAAGAAGTCAAAGACCCTTTACCTTAATTTGTTTAGATAAAATCCTATGATTTAGCACCCACATAGTCAAATCCCAAAGTACCAAACATTAAGTGCATCACCAAGGGGCATTGTAAGGACCCCTCAGTGGTCTTTGATTATGTTGATGGTGTCTTCAATCCCAAATTATCGAAGAACCTAAAAATTATGAGGGAGGGCACCCATGCTTTCATAATTAGGAAGGATGGGGTCTTCCTCTTGTCCACTTGTGCCCTAAAATTATTGCCTTGTGTGTCGAAAGGTATGATGCCAATATAGGCATTATTGTAAGCAACCACCTGAGAGTAGACATCAATACCAATGTAATAAGGGAAATGATCCAACTCTCAAGTGACCCCAATGTTGATGTCTATAGTATGTAAATCTTACATAATGTTTGGGATACCCATGCCCATAATCTAGAGTTCCTAAATTTAGTCCTCCTAGGTAATTATACTAAAGCACCTCCTCTACCAATTACTCTTAAAAGATTTACAACATAAGATATGCTGTATTCCATTTTAATGTTTACATTCATCTTTGGGATAGACTCGAATGCTAAATTCCATGATTTTTAATTGGGTACAGTCTACCTTTTAAAGATAATAAGTAAGTAAAAACCTTATAAGATGGACTTTGCAGGAGCCATTGCCACCACCATTCATAATAAACTATCCCATTTTTCAAACCAAAATAAGTTTAGGTATTCCTCATCCACCTAGTTATATATAATAAATTGATTTTCTTCTATTGGTATTTTAATGTCAACACCATTAAAATGGGCACCCATCTTAACATGGTGATCCTTGTCTCTATGTAGACCCACATCGTGTTAGTCATATAGGATTACTAAGATTTTTTTAGAGTGCTTCTTATCTTTGATCCTCATTGACCATAGTTAGGAACCCTTCATTACTAGAATGACAGACAACTAGAGGTCATGTCTCATTGGTAGAAGGATTATAGTTTATTTGTATTTTATTCCCATTTCACATTTATCTAGGTCCATAGATTCAAGAAGGAGCCATTTTGACTCCTGTGCCTACTCACAAATAAGACCCTTGCCTTAGAGTTGGCTCATTATCTCAATGCATTAGACTCATTTTATGGCACAAGATATAAAAAAGGCCATCTATGATACCCCCTTCATAGAGGGAGGCATCCCAATGGTGAATAAGTCATAGAAGTGCTTGCTTACACTTAATCTCATAGAGCTCAACGTTGACTAGATTAATGACTAATAGAACTATGATTCTATTGGCCAGATAGCCATCGTGAAGACTAACATGAGCCCTAACCATGCCTTGAGGAGTAAAGGTAACTAGTGGAAGATGATATCAAGTATTATGTGGATCTATCAAATATCTCTTCAGACACCCATAAGTCATGGGAATCCTTTTACAAACTAGTTCATAAGTTTACCCCATGAAGAAAATTTTAAAGGGACTGAGTGCACAACTCATTTATAAGAGCTAGGGTAATGAGAAAATAGATACCTATTGGAAATATGGGCAAGAAACTGGTAAAAAAAGAGCACAATTTTTATGATGTGAACATTGATGAGTAGTTCAATAACCTCTAAGATGAGTACCATGAGGAAGAAAGTGATGTATTGGTGAATGAAGAAGAGGAGGATACCCCTTTGAAAAAGGTGGAAGATGATCCTCCTATGAAGGAGGAATAATATTATACAATATGGAATACTATGATGTAGTTGGCTCCTCTGCATCTACACCAGACTACCCAATAACAACAACAACAAAACACTGCAAGCAACTAGAGGTAGATCCACTTACTATGGTTATGAGGCATAATCTTCCAGTCCTCCACTAGAGCCCCCACAAAATAAGGTTCACTTTTATCACCCCTTTATCTCCACTTTTGGTGTGTTCTTTAATCCACTTTCAACTTCCATAGTTTCTACTAAGCTTGTACCACTCTCTATTGCCCAACTAATCACCTTCCCTATACCTTTTCTCACTCCCCCACCTTCATCTAGCACATAAATACTCATAATGGTGTAATTTAGCACAAAACCTATTTGTAGCATCCCACCTTTCTCACCATCCACCCTAACCCTTCACCCACTCATATTTGGGAGAACAACAACCATTACTTCATAATAGTAAGTGACCATTCCTTTCAATCTACCTCATGGATTCCCCTTCATGGGGGAAAATATTTAATCACAAGATCAATTAAATTATTAGTTAGAAACTAAAATAAAATTATAGAGGATTACATATATATAATAAGGGGAAATATGGTTAATTCCCTAGTGGTGCGTCATATGTGGTCAGTCTTTAACCCAGTGTAATAATCTCTAATGATCACACACATGGCACCCCAAGTAGCCAAGCCTTAAGGATAGATGAAACTAATGGAATACTTGATATATGTCATAAACCTAAAACCTAGCCAAGATAGACCCAAATACAAGGTCAAACTAATGGAGGAAACATAAAAGTCCATCACTATAGACTATATGAAGGCAAGCCGACAATTGGAGAAGATAAAGCTAAAACTCATAAAGGTGAAAGCTACTATGAACCACCTCCACATAGAGGCTAAGAAAACAAATGTGGAGCTCACTAAAGTTAATTTTGACCTACAAATCCACATTACCAATGAAAGTTTATAAGCAGAATCTAGGTAAAGGGCCCATCTACAATTTTAAGTATCTAAACTAGAGACTGAGATAGATAGCCTAAAGAAGGAGAAGTAAGCCATAGAGATTAAGGTAAAAGAGAAATAAGTGGAGATTATATAGACCCATAAGAGTCTTTTAGACTCTATAGGTATGTATCTAAAATTAAAATAATAGATGTAGTGGGAGTCCTTGACCAAAGACCAAAAAATATAGCTGCTGAAGAAAGTCCCTGTCGTTCACTCCCAAACCACTAGTATCCTCCCCATGGTTCAGAAATTATATGTGTCCTATTTGGAGAGTATAAAAAATGAGTTCAAAAACCTGATTCAACCTTTTGGTTCATCATGGACTCATAGCGGTTAATCTCATAGGTGAGCATATCCATAGACTAGGTTCTCACCTTCATGTCCCTAAAGGTTCAAGATTCACAGTACCTTATCTAACACATTTATATCATGATGGATAAGACACTTCAAGAATTATGGTTGGCCAATCAAAGTTGTTTGGTTATGAAGGTGAATTAATTTCTAAGATACAACAAGGTAGCATCAAAATGTAAGGCATATTTGGATGCCTTAGATGAAGTAGTCCAAGATAGAAAGGGGTGCACCAAACAACTAGTCCATTTGGGACTACCATCTCCATTATTTTTGAACAACACCATCCTCTTGGAGGATGAAATAAAATATCTACTATAAAATAACAAGAATTACCAAACCATCTTCATGTCTCTTGATCAAGAACCAAGTGTCTCCAAGGTGGAAACCATATTGCATCCTCTCACCTAGCTAGAATTTTATATGCTAACAATAGTATAGGGCTTGAGTAACATATCCTTCAAGGATATTATCGATGCGGATAGAGCCACTGAATATTTGAAGAAATAGACTCAACCAATGGAGGAAGAGTGGATGCCTTTGAAGACTACTATTATGAGGTTATAAATTTAGTGGGCCTCATCCTTTTTATAGCTTTGCCTTGACTAGTTTATGAAAACAAAATTTTTGGGATCCTCCATCTGCAAGAAGATTATCCTTCAAGAAACTAGGAACTATGGATTAAAATCCAAATTTTATAGTTTTGAGATAGATAGATTTTATCATGGACCCCCATCTTCTAGTAGCATTCCATAGGTAGTTTTTGAGGTAGACGCATGTCACTACCATGTTTCTCATAATCAACATGGGAATCATAAGGAATTGTAGTTGTGCCATACTAATATTTTGAAGATCAACTAAAATCAAGATTCAGATCTCCCTAATTAGTTATAATGACCTCATTATTGGTACAAGTTTCTGATTTCAAGTGTCTTTCTCTTAATAGGTCATTATGCTTGTATAAGCACAACTCTTTTCTTTTGTAATGGGATTGTAGATGAATAATTTTTTTTGTTATTATCATAGAGTAGCCATTTATAATATTTTAGTTTTAGAATAGGATTATTAGTAGTTGGCATTTTTCATTCTATGACCTTAGCCGGTGCCCTTCACAGGAAGGATTATACTATATATTGTGCCTTTGGCCCTTTTTATGGTGTTTTTCACCCATCAATGAAGAGGATGTGGTGTTATGTGTCAAATTGAGTCAAAATTTATTTTTATTTGTTATTTCCATTCTTTATTTCTATAGTATCAGTTCTTATTTATGTTATATACTTGAATTCATGCATATGTTCCTTTCATAGTTTGTAATGTTTGGAGATTTAAGATTTTCTATGTAATTATAGGTTAATACTTTAAATATCTCAGTGCATCACCTTAGTTAATCTCATTTTAAGTATTACTTGTATTTATTTCTTCCCATTTTCCCCTATCTAATTCAAAGATTCATCTTGTAAAATCCCAAAGGTTACTTTATAAACCATAATTTGGTCCCACACCTATAAATCTTCCCATAGGAAATTGTTCACTAAGGGTGAGAGCTTTAGGCATCAACAGGGTCTTTATGGTACCTTCAAGGGTTCTCTTAGTAGATAGAGATATCTTAGAGGGCTTTGTAATAACTTCAAGTATACCTTTATGGATATTTGAAATTTATCTCTTAGGATATACCTTTAAGGTAGGTAGGATACCTTGGAGGGCTTATAATACCTTCAAGGATACCTTTATACATGTTTGAAAGGTATATTTTATAATATACCTTCCAGGTAGCTTTGAAGGTAATACAATTCCCTTTAAGGTATCTTTTAAGAGATACCTTGAAGGGTCTTTTAGTACTTTCAAGGGTTATTCTAGTAGATAGAGATACCTTAGGGGCCCTCAAGGATACCTTTATTCATGTTTGAAAGGTATCTCTTAGGAGATACCTTTAAGGTAACCTTGAAGGTACTAAAATTCCATTCAAGATATATTTTAGGAGATACCTTGAAGGATTTTTTAGTATCTTCAAGGGTTCTCCTAATAGATACTATTGTACCCAACATCCCCCTTTTATTCTTCAAGAAATGGGGACTCTTTTTTAAGTTTTGGCCTTGTTTTTTAAACCTTTATTCTATCTATATGAGAAATTTTTTAATCAGATTGATCCTTAACCTTTACAGTTAGAAGAACAAAGCTTGGTATTATACATTTTATGTATTAAATTTATTAATGCACATGATTGAAATTTTATTTCAAGATATCTCCTAGGAGATACCTTGAAGGGAAATGGAATAGCTATGATTTTGATTGAAAAGGTCCTTGCAAGGGATTTGATATAATTTTGTCACCTTCTTCTCTGACAAGATCTCTGATGCTAGCTAGGATTTAAGAAATACCTTCAAGGTAGCCTTGAAGGTACTACATTGCCCTTCAAGGTATCTTATAGAAGATACCTTGAAGGTTATTATAATACCTTCAAGGGTTATCCTAGGAGATAGAGATACCTTAGAGGGCCATGTAATACCTTCAAGGATAAATTTATGCACGTTTAAAAGGTATCTCTTAAGAGATACCTTCAATATAGCCTTGAAGGTAATATATAACCTTCAAAGTATCATCTAGGAGATAACTTGAAGGATCTTGTATTATCTTTAAGGGTTCTCTTAGTAGATACCTTAAACATGTACATGATTGGAATTTTCTTTCAAAGTATCTCCTAAGAGATTACCATCAAGGGCCTTATAGTACATTCAAAGGGTTTCCTCATAGATACTTTGAACATGCACACAATTATAATTTTCTTTCTAGGTACTTCCTAAGAGATACCTTGAACATACACATGATTTAAATTTTTACTTTTTAGGTATCTCTTTAGAGATGAATTCAACATCCACATGATTGGAATTTTCTTACATGGTATTATTAGTGTTATATATTTCACCCTAAATGGGAAGGGGATTATTTAGGTCCTCTTACTCAAATCTATTCCAACATGGGAATGACCTTAGGCTATGGGTCACCTAATATTGGGTTGGCATTTAATCATACATAAGTTTCAATGGCAAGTGATGATTGATAGGTTAGTGGGTCCAAGAAAATCAAATGGAGCATATTTGATCATTCATTCTAGATCAATAGTGAGTGGGTGTCAAAGAAGTTAGTACATCCTAGAATAAAATGTGTGGGTGACAAGTGTAATAAGTGCATTAAACTAGTAGAATATCAATGATCAATGGTCATCCAAACAAACAAAATCAATGGTGTGAGAGGAGTCAAAATTTTAATAGTTTAGGTCAGTCACCCCTCACCATAGGATCTTCTATAAAATTTAATGTTAACCGATTATCTTACTATGTTTAAACTCAAATAACTATTTCAAAAGGGTTTACTTTGATGTTCACATGATTATATTTGACATATGCATGACCGTCTATGACATTTGCATGCCTATATTAGATATATTTGGATCCTAATGATTATATTTGACATATGCATGACCATCTATGACATTTCCATGCCCATATTAGATATATTTGGATCCTAATGGTTATTTTTCATTGCCTTATTTTTGACATTTGCATACCCTTCATTGATGTCTGCATGACCATCACACTGTGAACCCTAAATGGTTAATTTTAGAGTCTTGATTTTAACATCCATATGACTGTCACTATCTACTAGATTAACTTTGTCCAAAAAACTCCCCTAAAATAATTCATCTTCAGAATTTTTGTATCAAAATAATTTCCTCGATGCAAATATATCTTTAGGGTTTTTGTCTCAGACATTTTTTTCAATTGAAATATGCCTTCAGGGTTTTTACCATGGATAATTTTCTTGAAATATTTATGTCTTTGAGGAAAATTTTAAGGACAATTTTCTTGAAATAATTTTTACTTATCTTTTTATTGTGGACAATTTTCCAAAAAGAATTAGGTTTTTAGGATTTTTAATGTAGAACTTTTGCCTAAAAAAATTAGGTCTTCAAGAAAATTACTACTAAAATTTTGCCCAATGGATCCGCATCACAAAACTTGAATACCTAAAATATTAACACTTAGATAAATACCTAACTAGCACTTAGATTTTAATATTATAGGCTCTTTTAGACTATGTACAAGAAATTGTTGCTTGACCTTTGAATGCTCTTGTCCTTGACCTTGAACTACTCGAACACCATGAAACTTTCTCAAGAACCCTCTCTTTGCTTAGTTGATCTATCCCTCATAAATTGAAAAAACATAACCTAATCTAACTTAAAGTGTTTCAAAGGATTTGTAAGCTTCATGATCTCTTTGGTTGAATCATCCCATCCAAAACTCTATTCATCTCATCCATTCAGGCAAAAGCTTTATATGTGACCCAAAAATGGCCAATAGGTATCTCATAGGAGATACCTTGAACATACACATGATGAAAATTTTATTTCAAGATATCTCCTAAGAAATACCTAGAAAATCCATGGAATACCTTTCATGTTGATTGAAAAGTTCCTTATA
The DNA here is from genome assembly GCA_037957365.1 of Torreya grandis. Classification (NCBI taxonomy): domain Eukaryota; kingdom Viridiplantae; phylum Streptophyta; class Pinopsida; order Cupressales; family Taxaceae; genus Torreya; species Torreya grandis. The sequence goes on from JARHVA010006025.1 coordinate 730,260, forward strand.
AGGGATTTGATATAGCCATGACACCTTTTTATTTGACAAAAACCCTGATGCACATGATTGGAATTTTATTTCAAGGTATCTCTTAGGAGATACCTTGGACATGCACATGATTGAAATTTTATTTCAAAATTTCCTTGGAATACCTTCTATATTTATTGAAAATGTCCTTTTAAGGGATTTGATATAACCATGACACCTTTTTATTTGACAATAACCTTAATATATATGATTAGAATTTTCTTTCAAGATATCTCCTAGGAGTTACCTTGAACATGCACATGATTGGAATTTTATTTCAAGGTATTACCTAAAAGATACCTCAAAGGTCCTTTGAATACCTTTGATATTGATTTCATAGGTCATTACAAAATATTTGATATAACCATGATAAATTCTTATTTGGTAAGAACCCTAATGCATACGATTGGAATTTTCTTTCAAGATATCTCCTAGGAGATACCTTGAACATGCACACAATTGGAAATTTATTTCAAGGTATCTCCTAGGAGATAACTTGAAGGGCCTTGGAATACCTTCCATGTTAATTGTAAAAGTCCTTACAAGGGATTCTATATAACCATGGCACCTTTTTAGCTCCCAAGAACCCTGCTGTGAGCTATGATTACTTTCAAGAATAATAAATAACACTACCACAACCAACCAAAATTAGAGGGCCCCACCCAAGATATTTCCAAGAATAGAAAGATGCCATGTGGTGTAGTACAAAAAATTCATCACATGAAGATGCATTTTGAGAGCCCCTAAGAATAGTCAAAAGGTATCACATGTTAAAAGTTGGTAAACTTTAGTTTTAAAGGTAAATTGATGGTGAATCAAAGGCAAATCAGTGTTAAATTTGAATTCTAATGTAATTGAATGCAAAAAACAATAGCTTTAAGATATGTAAATTTGATGAACTAGCCATTAATGCAACATGAACTAGAATTACCATCAAACCTTGTATTAATCAAAGAAATATTCAAAAGGCTACTCAACTTGGCTATTATAACCTATATTTGCATTTGAAACTATAAGAATTTTCTCTCTCTACCACCTGCATCCCCAATTTAACCAAACTTGAGCTATTCATAGATTACACCTAGTCACCATTATTGGAGCTCAAAAATTATAAATAATTAAAAGAAGGAATTAGTTTCTACTCAATATATCATAAAAATGGCACAGGTAGGACCTTCCACTCTGAGTAAGAGTGTTGCATTTAAAAATGATAATTTTATATTGTAATACAGTAATTTATTTATGTTTTAGGACATAGAGTTCATCCTTGAGGCCATATACTTAGGGGACATGCATTATAGTAGAATCTATTACAATGTTGAAGGAGGTATAGATATTGATGAAACTGAGACCATGCCCCACATTATTCAATTGTATTTAAACATCATTACAATTTAAATGAACAATCTGCATAAGGCCATAACTCAACTAGAGGTCATGTCATGCACTGACCTAATATATGACATCTTTGAGAATTTAAGCTATGAAGATGGATTGCTCAAGTCAATGAACCAGGGACTTCCCATTGCCTTGGTTGTAGGGCCCAACTTTGAAGGTTTTTATGAACCACCCTTACCATAACTAGACTACAAATAGAGCATCATGGATAATTGGTATGAGGCACACAAAATAGAGATAGTCTTAGCTTCATGGGTAACACACCCAGATAGAGTGGCCTTCATGGATGACTAAGGTAATATACCCATTCACCAGTTCAAAAATGGAGTTAGGGTTGGCCTCACCCTAATAAATAGAATATTTGCAAATTAACACATTAGGTATGTAGATATAAGAACTATCCCACTATTACAAATAATTTTAGAGGATCAACATATCCCCTCACTTGGGGATATTATTAGTAACAATCTAGTCATTACCATGAAAGACACATTCAAGAATGGTGTTCCATTACACATGATGAGCTACCTATTGCATGCAATCTATGAGATTTCCCAATTAGGTCAAAACTCATGGTCTCTTTTATGGGATGAAGTTATGTTCTAGACATACTCAATGATAAATATTCATCACTTCAGGTACCACATCAAGATAATTCTAGAATATGTATACCTTCTTATTTACAAATCAATCACTAAGTGTGAAATGCTAAGGGTTCCTTCAGAGGTTAGATAGACATTGAATGAAATTGGAAGTTTTTGGCTAGATTTAGATTGCACACTCATACAGATGGAAGGGATAATGGTGGCTCCCCTTAGATTTCTAAGGTATGTTCCAGTGAAGATGGAAAAGGAGGATATGGCCTATCAAATGATATAGGGAATTGATTGAACATTCAAGAACAAAAATAAGATAGTCCCTCACAAAACTCCCTACAATATGGGGAGAACTAAAATCATAAAGTGGTAGGACATTGTAGTAGCTGCAAGGCATAAAAACTCATACATATTGCCTAAGGATGATTTTAGGGTATGGGATCCCAAAAATGTCATTGTAAGGCACCTCTTCAAATTCTAAAAAGATGTGGCTATGGAATATAAGCACCAAGAAGAGGTACACAAATGGATTTATAGGGATGTAATGAATGATCAGTTAGTCCTCAAAAATGTTTCAAGGAAGACTACCAAGCTAGAAATGAGGCTGGATTGGGAGAAGAAGAAAGAACATGCTATGAATCCCTAGCTCCCAACAGCTCATGAGAGCATGTTCAATTCTGACTATGAGGAAGTGAAAGAAGATGAGGAAGAAGACAATGTTCCTCTCATTAGGAATAGGCCATGAAGACCTCCACTACATGTTACTTTGAGTGGATAAAGCCTACTTCCAAGCTCTAAGCAAGGGGAATCTAGCAGTCAACCTAGCCCCTTTTAAGGTTATACACTTGTCTCTACATCTATTGAGGAAGTGACCATAAAAATATTGGATCAACTATATCTAGATGTCATTAACCTTGAGGACTCTCAATAGGGAATTGAGTTCTCAATCAAGGAACTACAAACATTGGCTAGTAGTAATATAGAAAAATTTTACACAAGGAAGAAGTCTCCTAGAACTACCATGAGAGGAGTAGTGCCTTACAATTATATAAAGTTATCTTACACTTATATAAAGTAATGAATAAGAGGTAGGAATATGGAATCCAACAAGATAGTTTGGTCATGAAACTTGACCAAAAACTTACACTCTATGATGCCAAGCTAACAAACTTGACTAGTTTTACCAGAAGTAATACATTCACTGACCCTAATGTTCTGACACTTAAAGACATTATTCCTTTATTTTATCAAGCCATGTCTTCAAAGTCTTCCTCCTATTCATGAGGATGGTTTGTGAAAGAATTCCTTCAAAGTCTTCCTTCAATTCCCATGTCTTCAAAGGATGGTTGTATTTGAGTAGTGCCTTACACTTATATAAAGTGATCTTACATTTATATAAAGTGATGAAGAAGAGGTAGGAAGATGGAATCCAACAAGATAGTTTGGTCATGAAACATGACCAAAAACTTACACTTTATGATTCCAAGCTAACAAACTTAACTAGAGTTACCAGAAGTAATAAATTCCCTGACCCCACTATTCTACCACTTAAAGACATTATTCCTCCACAAACCATCCTCATGAATATGAGGAAGACTTTGAATACATGGATTGATCAAATCAAGGAAGAAAATACATCCTTAGGGAAAATTAAATTCAAAATCACCTTGCTACTGAAAGATGCCATGGTCACTAAGGTGACCAAACCTGATGGTTCCTTCATGGATGAACAAGATTTCATAGTAAAAATGAAGGTATCCATGGCTAAATTCTATCAGGATACAAACAATTCAAAGAAAACTATTGAGGTAATGGGCATTGTGGCATTTTTTAATCAGAGGTTAGAAAAGGTGGATGCAATTGAGGAGGCACTGAGCCTAGTACTCACAGAGTAAGGCAAGCTCATCCAAGAGATACCAGACTTGTTTCAACCTATGATCCTATAATTCACTTAGATAGACCAAGACTACTTGGATTGTGTAGAGATTTGGACTAAAGAAGAAATAAAGAAGAATCAAAGATAAGAACAACAACAACAATAAAAAGCTAGCCAATAACAACCTCTGGGCCCTTAGAGAATATTCTATTTCATCTTATAAATTCAAATAAAGAACATTAATTTATAATTTAACATTTTATCCACTTGATTATATTTGGTTACATTTTATGGGCCCACATAAACATATATTAGGCATTTTTTGAGCATATAAATAGGGGTTTCCCCCTCAGTTGTAACTAGAAAACAATTGTTACTAGAATTAATACAAGGAGCCAAAGAATTTGAGAGTTTGTCTATAGTGTTCTCTTGTTTGTGTTCTTTGATTTATGATTCTCACTATTTTATATGAATAATAGTTTCTTTCCCTCAAGATAATTTGGTAATAACACACATTATATGCATATTTTAGATTGAGTTTAACACTAGGTTCACTAATTTGATAGTATACTTATTCTATTTTCTTCTCATTTACGATCAAATGTGGCATGAAATTTAATATGAAAGAGTAATTTCCATGCAAAGTATGATGTTATAAATATGCATTTTCTTCCTCTGAAGCTTCAACTACATTTATTTATCTTTGAGCATTATTCTAGAATTGGTAGATGCTAGTTTTATGTGTTTTTGCATAAAAAGTTAGTAAAATTGGTATCTTTGATCATCTTGAGCATAATATATATTTTCCATTACCCTACTCACTCTTGGATCAAAAAATGAATCACTTGAGCATATTTCATGCTATAAATATCTATTACTCATTTATATTTTAGAAAATGATTGTTAAAGATTAAAATAATTTTACAAAGATTAGCAAGAATAAGTGTTACTGTATAAAATTCTACTATCCCTATAGTAGGGTCTACTACCAGACTTTCAAATTGGTGATCATATCTCTATTATTTGTTTTATTTATAGTATTAGTTGTATAAACAACTCAAGCCCCAAGTCTTTCAGGACTTAAAATTGAGGTTCTTACTTTCTCCTTATTTGATAGTGACACAATGATCTTAATAAGTGCATAAATAATCACAATAAATCATCCTTTAATCAATCAATAATGTGTCTTTGAGACATCTACAGGTTTGGTTTCAAGTTAAAATATTCAATAATCAGGGGTCTGGTAGTTTTAAGACCTTTTTTAGGCTTGTGGAGGTTGTTTGGACCATCAAATGCATGAATATTTGAGATGAATAACCTCAATAAAAATATTGAGAAGGGTACATGTGAGGTTCAAATGGGATAAATAAAATCAAATGTACATCTACATCTAGCTTCAAGATCACTACTATAATCAAGTGGATGAACCATGCTTAATGGAGACTTTAAGGGTATAGACTTTCAAATAGGGTAATGACATTGTTAAGATATCATCATATATAGATCAACTCATGGGTACTTTATGTATTTTCAAAATTCCCAAAGCATCCTTAGACCCTATCATAGTTCATGAAAAGGACATCACATTATGCACAGTGATCTATATAAGAGAGGTTTGTTTTCATAATGAAAGAATGGTGAACATGTGAAGAAGATACTAGTCTAAAAGAAATGCATTAAGTTGTGGAATTTAGAGGAGACCTTAATGATCCAAACTCAGTTTAATATTTAATTCCATGAAATGCTCACCTACAACTACTTTAGAGACTAAAAAAATATGGTGATATTCAAGACATTGAAGCAATAAGGTCTTCTATATTTTCAAAGTTCATAAGATCTTGTTATGTTTGAAGAATAATTTTAGTTTATTCCTTACACTTTTCATCCCAACATCTAATAAGTTTAGTAATTGATCCTAAATTCACATATTTAGAGGATCTAGCCTCACAACTAGAGGTCTGGTGTAGATACAAACATCCCATAGCCTTAGATATTTTAAATGTTAGTCTAGATATGAATTAGATCTAAGAAGTATGATTTCAACTCGATGTTATCTGGATTGTTAACAAAAATAATAAGAGATCTATTGGTCTTTGTTGTTTCAAGGGAACTTTAATTTTTTCTCTACCTTACTCCCTTGTTTTGAAATTTTCAAACATGAATCACTTTATATTAATTCTCTTTGTATATATCCATTTATTTGTTTAAGAGTTTGGGCTTATATTGATAGATACAAAGAAATTTACATCATAATAAATTTAGGTAAATTGTATCACTACCATATTCCTATTATCCCTATAACAGGGTCTACTTGCAGGATAGAAGGTGGTAAGTTGTAACTGCATAATGTCTCCAACAAAATTGCATGAATCCCCAAAGTTTTTAAGGACCTACACTATAATTTGAGAAATTTTATTCTATTTTTCATATTACATCCTTGACATAGACACACATCAATAGTCTGGAAGGACTTAAAGATGAAGCTGAATATTCTCAACCTATTATTTCATGTCATACACTTTTAGGTATTAGTACTCCAAATATTAAGGTGGTTAGTTTTGTCAAGAAATAGAATTTGAATATATTTATTTACTTTAGGAGTACACGCAAATTCATCAATAATAAGTTGGGTACTCAATTAAACTATTTTATTTACCTAGCTCTAGAATTTTAAATCCTAATTATAGGTGGGGGTATAGTCAATTTCTATGGTAAATTCCATAGTATAAAGCTATGGGATACTACCTATTATATTATCTTTTATTTTCTATTATCATGGAAGGGCCTCACATTTTTTTGGATTGTAATAGCTCACCACTTTATGCATAATTGAGATGAATTTTGAGTAACTATTCATGATCATTCATTTAGAAGGAAGGAAATTTTAACTACATGGTTTATTGGCTAAATATATGAAATTAGTTAGTTTTCACCAGATGATTAGATGATAAAAAAAAGTGTACAATAATTATTATGTGATTATTTTCTATAGAGTTTAAACTAAACAAGGATACTACCCATATTGAATTACAATTGGTATAATCTACCCATTTTTATCTTATACACCCACTTGACTCCTTTGACCTCTTTTCCTTTTGTGTCAGGTTTTACAGTAGGGCTCACTATTACCTAGGCCAACTTAGGGCCTCCCTGCGCTTGACATACGTGCTTAAAAATTATACTATTTTTTATTAAAAATGATTGAAGTGTATACAGGTAAAACATTTAGAATTATATTTATTGTATTATTTTATATAATTTTAGTGTTATAATTTAAAAACCCTATTTTACCAAACACAAGTCTTGTGTGTGCTCCTTCAACAGAAGGCAGGGCCAAAAATATTACAATAATTCATGTAGATGATCTGAATCTTAGGAATTTCATAACATAAAGTGCTGAATAATGAATAAAAGGGCCAAGTCAACACAAATAAGTCACATTTTAGATAAGAGTAAAAAATATATATTGAACACTATTAAGATTAAATGCCTAAAAATAATAATCTATAGAAATGACAGTAATAAATATGGTCGACGCTTCAAACACTCTACAACCTACTATGTTCTGATATGTCAGTGATCTACAGTGTCTGTTTGTAAAAAACTAAGAATATGTAGGAATAGGAATATATCTAGTCAGACATGTTTGACAATTTTTGTTCCTCTTAAAAATGTGTGAAAATTATACAGACCCCATTTTGCAAAGTAAATTTTAATTTCAAATTTGTTGGGGACTCCCACCTATTTCTGAACCAAAATGCACCTTGGGAGTATTCAAGATGAATTGAAGACAAGTGATATATTTAATATATTAAAATGATATTTATATATATTATATTAAAATATATAATATTTATTTAAAATATATACTAAAATATATATTATATATTTTAATATTATTATTATATAATATATATGTTAATATAGTTTATAAATCAAATTATAATTATATATTATATATTTTAGTATAATATATTTAATATAAAATATATAATTTATATATAATAATTCTTATATTAATATATATATATATAGACACACACACACACACACACACACACACACACACACACACACACACACACACACACACACATATCATGACATATAATGTATGTATATATGTATTGGTGAGAGAGGTTATGTAAAGTGAAAGAGTGTAAAATTATAATTGATAATTAAACCTAGTAATTCCAAACCCTTAACAATGTCAAAATATTAATTAACTTCATCTTTAAAGATAATTGTGGGCACAGACTAATCGGGATCTGAATCACTATGAAATGATTTAGTCTATGATGGCTTGTATTCTTCATTTAAAGAGATAGCCTCTTATCATGTAATCTCTACATCAAAACCACAATTCCATTGGTTTCAGTCAAGGTGCATCTATATTCACTGGATAAGGAGCTTAACTGTGGCTGATCACATTTTTTCTTGGTGATTACAATGGAGAAATTGATTTTGTTACAATGGCACTAATAATTTTAAAATCAACCAAGAGAAATTTTGGATTTAGAAATTGCATAAAAAATTGAAGTGGATATATATGTTCCAAAGACACCATCTATTCCATGTATGTCTACTATACCTAGTGATGATGCAATCTCAAGTATACCAGAATAGTCTTGTTTCTCCTAAAGATACTATTAATGTTACATCTTAAAAAAATGTGGATGAAACTCCACTTAATATTATGCAAGATCCTATTTATAAATAATTACCATTAGTTCCAAAGTTTTATGATGATAATTTCACTTATATTTCCATATTTGAACTTCTATAATTTTCTTTGTAATATGGTCTTTCAATAGATTATTTGATTTTTATAATGAATCTTATGATTCCCTGGATGTGATCCAAAACCCAATGTAGGAGACCCATCAAGTGTAATTTGTTGAGAATTGTATAAGTTTTAAAGCTTATATCAAAAGGAAAATCATCCATTACTAGAATGCATATGGCCCTAGTGGAAATTCCAATATGCATTCTCATCATATTAATATCCCTATGGAAGAGGTTTACTCATATCAACCTCTAATAATACCTGAATGTAAGGAGAGATATGAGTTAGCACTCATACAACTTATTAATAACAAGCACTAGAGGCTTTATGAATCTAGTAATTTTTTTGTGGTGCATTATGTAATACATCTTGATTTGGCATTGTCATGTTAATTATTTGATTGGTATCACAAATTGGTTCATTCGTATTAACTTTGTAAGATGGCTTGATCTTAAATTTTATATTGGATGAGGCCAATGTAGTGGCCCCATACTTTAATAGCTTGTTAAATGCAAGAAAATTCATTTCTTAGTCATGCTCAAGTTCACCCTTCATGTTTCTCATAAGTAGGAAATTTCAATGCCACAAAGTGTGGTGGCAAGGGTTGAAATGATACCTCTAAAGCAAGAGGGTTACGCAAGACATATTGTGAATCAAGAGGGTAATATTTGAATTATTTATAGGTGTTATTATCCATGAGAGAATTTTTTGCCTCTAATTCTTTAATCATTTGTAAAGAGGATTGTGAAAAAGCCCCACCTTGGTTCAAATTATTAATTGAATTTGACATCAAGGGGGATGAATATGTATTCCCACTCAATGTACGATAAATTTTTGATGTGATTAATGGATGTGAAAGAGGAATTTCCTCCATATTGGTCTCTATCATATTTGATATCTGACCATGTCAGATGTCTATTGGATTATTAAATTATTTAAATTAACTAATTGAATCACAAGTGTAAATTTAATAAAGGTGACTCGCTATCACAAGTATTTAAATTGGTGAATTTTATCTCAATGGTATTCCATGGGGGTTAAAACTTAAGGAGTCAAATCCCTATTAGAGAATTTTATAATGTAAATTAAAAAATATAAATAAACTTATTTAATATAAATACCTGTAATAAATGATAAAAAAATGTAATTATTTTTATATTTAAAAACTATGTTTATTATTTATTTTTATTTATCATGTTTAAATCTTTGAATATTTTTACAAAATAATTTATTTTTAAATTTTTTTCTAGAGTGGTTAGTTTTTGCCTCCTCATAAAATGAAGCATTTTTTAATGTAAATTTATTTTACTAAATTCCTTATTCATATTCAAGTGGTGATAAATATAATAAGTATTTCCATTCTAATAAAAATATTTAAACACCATCGAAATTCCATTGTAAATATTATGACTATTTTTTACAAGTCTAAATCTCTCTGAATCTAGATAAGGTTCTATTCTCCAACCATAAGAATAAAAAGAATTCCTCTACCATTTACCAAAATTAACCATGCCAACTTTTGTATACAAGTCCACCTCTAAATAAATTTTAATGACTTGGCATGCATGTTAAGAGTTGTTTATATATTCCACTTGAACTAGTACAATCAAATGTTTAGAAACACATTTCATAATTAATATAGTTTTGATTACATAATGTGCTCTTGATATTGAATTAAACAACCACAAACCATTCAGATAGTGGTAGTTATCTAGGTTTCATCCAATAATTTCCTAAAAGTGTAGATCTATAACTATGTCTTGTAAATATGAGTTTTTTGTTTGACTAAGACTCAAAATAGCAACAACTGCTAGATTGTTGTGTAGCATTGACTAATTAATTATTTTAGTAAACATCAATCCATATGAATCTTATAATACAATCATTAACTAATTATACATCACATAATATAATTATCATAGTATCACTCCATGGTTCATCCATCCAGTTTCCATGCCTCTCCATAAATATTAATACAATAAATTAACACACCTATAAGTTACACATGAATTACAAGTTACATCACTAGTTATTTAAAATTATGAAAGAAAACCATTAGTTTAGCATTAAAAATATTACTTTAGCTACTCAATACTACCAAAATAAGATATGTTGGACATATGTGACCCATAAAAATTATCCATAATCAACTAAAGGCCACCCATATTCTATATCATTAGTGACATATTGAGATACAAATATTGAAGGATGTGATCAGCTTCTTTTGATGACATGTGACTTACGATCAAATAATTTGAGGCTATGATTATATCTATGTGAATATTTTAAATAGAAAAATGAAATTCAAATAATAGTGTATACAAAATAATTACAACAAGGTTAAATATATGTATGTACATATGTACGTATATAATTCTTAAGGGAATATAAAATTTGAACATGGGGGTTATTTAATCAAGAAATTTATTAAAATAAATCCATATTTACACTTAAACATAATTTACAAGTTTTAATCACACTTCAGTAAGTTGTTACACAAATGAAATCACATTAGCAATGCTTATGTCTGCTTCTACCCGTATAGATGGAGGAGTCTCAAATAAGGTCAACAATGAAACAAACAAAATATCATCATGAGTTGATAACATATATAAAATTGCATGCATCTACATAAATGAAAACTTATAAAATTCAAAATTATCTCGGTATATATAAACATCAACCAAGTAGCTATAACAATATATGAGCTATAAGATGGTTCACAATTTGGCTAGGAAAAATATGGTATTATCTCCTTTTACAACCTAAAAAATTACAAATATATTATTTTAATTTATTATTTTTTAAAATAATTATTATATTTTAAATATTATTTATAATTTAACAAGTCCAACAAAAAAATTACATGTCAAATTTAAAAGATACTTGCTAAGGTGCATGTGAGATTTCCAAACCAAATGTATGTTTCAAAAAATCTAAAATGAGTAACAAAGGAAATTATACTAGGTATTTTCTCATTGTACACTACTTCCTTACCATCTTAACTAAGTCCTCGAATCTAATCACTGATGAAGAATTCAATTTCAGAACTACTCAAGTCATGAAAGAAGTGAGAAACCAAAGCCAAGGAAAGACTAGGGCTAATAATAGTAGGATCCTAGATATGATCTTGAATGCTAAAGAAAGGATTAAAAATACAAGAAGTGTCAAAGAATCTATGTAAAAATATGATAAATACTTCAAAGACCCAAAAATTTAGGAAGATGGACTCTTCATGGATCCTATTGTCAACATGAAGTTAATAGATGAGCAACATGCTAAGGCAATGAAGATCTTATAACAGTAGCAATAGGGGACTACAACAACACAAGGGTCCAAAATCCAAATTATTTGACTTAGTGATATTATATTTTATAGGACCATTTTCATCTTATGTATGTCTTCAGAGCACACCTAGAGTATCTTTGGAGTAAATTTAGAATGTCTTCAGAGCATTCAATCTTCAAATATCACTTGCTAAATCCTCAAAATTATAGCCGAAGGAGTTGTAAAAATTATGTTTCTTTCTCAAAATTACCCCATTAATGGTATGTGTTTTTATACTCAAAATTACCCCATCCTTGGGATGTGTTTTTCTACTCAAAATTACCCCATCTGTGGGATGTGTTGTTGTACTCAAAACTACACTATTTATTCAAGTTAGACATAATAACAAGGTAAATAATCAATAATAAATTACATATGAACAAATAAAAAATTACATTCATATCCTACATAGATTATACTTTAACTATTAAATGCATTACAATATATAACCAAATGCAAAAAATGATAGATAGATTATACAACTATGATGAACTATATGAAATGCTCATCATTTCTCCCCCACACTTTACCTTTTATAATTCCTCTTGTAAATGAGTGGGATGACTGATCCTTAATCAAAATTTATTGATTCAAACCTTTGACTTAGATCATAAACTTCAAAATTATGGCCCCAGTCATAGTGGCCCCTTGGAAATCGTCTAATATCTATAATAGTTGTATGCACCTAGGGTTCAAATTTAACTTTTGGTTAATAATTATAACACTAATATAGAGATAAAGGACATAGAATGATAGGAGTCCTAAACCTCATCCCAATCAAAACATCTAAAGATTTTTTCTCTAAGAGTTTAGTGATTATCTAGTCCTATATAGTTGTAATGTGCAATTTGTAAATCATGTTAAATATTTACTTTGTCTTATACAATAGATTATCCCTAAGTCAACTAACTTAACTTTGGGACCATTGTGTTTTTGCAATCCCCAATTATTGTTGTTACAAGATCTTCATTGCTTTGTCATACTACTCATCTATTAACTTCATATTGATAACAGGATCCATGAAGATTCCATCTTCCTAACTTATCATGTCTCTAAATTATTTATCATCTTTTTTCATATCTTATTTGACACTTCTTGCATTTCCAATCCTTTCTTCAACATTTAGGATCATATCAAGCATCCTTCTATTGTCATCCCTAGTCCTTCCTTGGCTTTGGTTTCTCACTTCCTACATGACTTGAGTAATTCTCAACTTGAAATCTTCATCAATGATTAGACCTATGAGGCTAAGTGTATTGGGATCTTTGATCATAATCCCAAGTATTTTCTCTATCCTATTCACCAATTCCTTGGCATCCTCATGAAGGTCCTCTACATTTTTAGACCATTTGCTCATGCCTTTAATTTTGTCCATCAAAATTTCCATGGCCATATTCAAGTGAACCAAGATAATTGTTTCAAAGTTATGAATTTGATCCTATATTAAGATAGTTATCAAATCATTGACTTTATTGCTTGAATTTTTCCACTGATGCACTAAATTCTTAGCCACAATGCCCTATTGGCTTACCACATTTTGCCTTGATTTTATTACTTTCAGAGAGTTGAACATATCAAAGAAAGATTCTTGAAACATCTTTATCATAGCTTTTAGGACTGATAAGATAGCTTATTTATCCAAATTTTCTTTTTTCTATTGCATGTCTTTGAGAGCAACTCGCAACTATGCTAACTATGCTTGGGTTAATTCAAGCACATTCTCCCCAAATATTGGGTTTTCACTTGGATTTTTTCCTCCCATTAGTTTTAAATTGGTAAATGCATTTACCTTTTAGTAAGTGATTTCTTCACCACCAATCATAACCTTTTTATCTGTAACTCTTTGTAACCTAACTATCTTTGGGTCAAATTTGACCCCAACTAATGACTATGTCACTTAAAGAGATAAAATCTCCATTTTTTCTCCACTTGATTCTCCTAAATCGGCCATCCTTTTTTCCTCTTACTATTGCAAGGCCATAATCCAAGGCTTGAGCTCTTCATGCACAAGGATATAGATGGCTTGCATCATAACCCAAATATGGTGCATAGTGGGCACTTTCTATAATTTAGGTCCATAAATGAACCACTCTAGAATAATAGGACCATAGATTAGGGTCTCTTCACTAAATAGATTGATTTCACTCAAAGGATTATTGAAATTCAACTTGGGTTTTTTGGCTTTCACTAGAACCAAGGTTATCTCAACTTTTCTCTTTGGGGAATCTACAAGAACTAGGTCCACTACTACTTCCTTCCCCTTTTCTTTCTCTACCTCCTCAAATTGAGCTTCTTATTCATCAAACTCATAAGAATTAGAAAATATTCTAAGTGCATCCTCAACTTTTTCATTGGGGTTTAGGGCTACCATGTGAATCTCCTCTACACATGACCCTTGTTCCTTTTCTTGGGTTAAAGATGATGTAATCTCATCTGGTCTTCTTTCTTCTACTCTTTAGTCAACCTACACTTCATTATTTTTTCCATCTATTTATGGCTATGTTGGTAGAGGCATATAAAACTCCCCACTGAGTAAATGGTATGACCTTGGCCCCAATTTCCATTTGTCATCTCCTCCTTTTATTTCCTTAGTAGTTTAGACTTAGATCTTATGTTTCATTCCTTAATCCTCCTAGTGATCTCAAAGTAATTGGATGCCTCAGTGTAGATTGAGTCAAAATCTCTAGGATTAACCCCATATGGTATGTTTAATGTCTGTTTAGACTTTAAATGTGCCTAAACTCTTCTATATATATCCCACTATCTTAGTTCATCCATTTGTAGATTGAATTATGATCTGTTTCTTGATGCTACCTCAATGTTATCCCATTATTTGAATATGGTTCTACCAATGGTAATGGGGAATTTTTGAATAAATCCCTTTATTTTGGTCTTACAAAGAAAATCTATAATGTTGTAGAGATGGTAATCCACCTTCTACTCTATTAGCTTATTAGATACATGGATAGGTAGTCTAAGAGGGGTGCATTAGCTTCTCTCAACCTTGATGATAGTAAAATATAGATACAACTAGAGGTCTCCAATAATATCTAAATATTTCTTGATTAGTGAGTTGACCCTTTCCATAGGATGACTAGTTATAGCCTCACTAACTATTGGATAGACATAGTCATAGATAAATTAGATGTGATCCCTATATTTGAATATGTGTAACTTTGAATAATATTTTGAAACTATTTGAGTTCTACCGAGTGACCATTCCCTAAGGTTTGGGAATTTTGTGGTAGCAAGAAGGGTATATAAAAGGTATGACATTATAAAAAATTGGGTTTTCTTCCTCTTTACAATTACAAAGATCTATCTTCTTCAAGCAATGTTAGTTACCTCTCCTAAAGGAGGGGTGATATGTTTCTCAACAATGAAATAGACAATGGGTACCCAAATTTGGTCTACATATGTAGTGGTTACATTCCCACATAACCTATTTATCATTGTCATAATCATTCAAATCTTGGGTCTAAATTGGCTAATGGGGATGTTTTTGTTGAAGTTAGAAAAGTCTTGGTTCCCAAAATATAGCCATAAGGAAAAATTATTTTTATATCATTCTCTTTGGCCTAGTTGTTGATTGAGGTTAGATCTATTTGCGGTTTTGGTAATTTGTAATAATTCTTAAAAGTTATGGGATAAATTTAGGCCATCTTCTTCTGATTATGACCATTAATCAACATTCCTTTATCTATTCTATTA
Organism: Torreya grandis; assembly: GCA_037957365.1. Taxonomy (NCBI): domain Eukaryota; kingdom Viridiplantae; phylum Streptophyta; class Pinopsida; order Cupressales; family Taxaceae; genus Torreya; species Torreya grandis. The sequence continues at coordinate 745,972 of JARHVA010006025.1, forward strand.
TCTTAAAAAATGAGAGAAAAGATATCAATATAGTGGAGTACCTTAGGCTTGGTTGATGCATAGTGTAGACTGGTCATTTATATAGAAACTATGTCTTAGTATTGTCTTTTGGTTGACACATTCTTCTCCTCCTCTTTGGTGATGGTCGATTGTTCTTTAATGGTCCAAAAAAGCTTAGACCAATTACTATCTCATGTGTTTAGAGTGGTGGCATCAAACTCCGTGTCTTTGAAAATCTTCCCTTCTACATCTAAGATTAAATAAATCTCCACATCCTCCTTATAAACACCTCTTTGAGTTGCCATGGTTATGAATTTTATCAAATTTCCCACTAATGGACTGTAATTTGGCTCCCAAATTGAATTATCCTTGTATAGACAATAATTCAAATCTCCTTGGCTTGATTACAGTGATTACAAGGTCAAATTAGGGATCTTGTACTTGATAAGACTTTTTTAAATTTTTATATAGAGATCTAATGGTGGTATCAAGTCCAAATTATGAGTTTCATGCCTTAGATTTTGTTTACATCAAGCACCTATACATTTGCCTTTCATGGGTCTAATAAATTCTTCAAATATGTCATGTCTTTTTTGTGTGGTATCTTCATGGTATATATCTCATTAATATTTAAAAGTGACCATTTTCATTTTAAAAAATCCTCTTCACCACACACCATCATATTTCCTTGCATGAATCAATGTGGGTTGTTGATCTTGATCTAAGAGATCAAACACCATTCACTATCTTGTGATATTCCTCATGGTTGTGAAACTTATCACCACCACATTTATTTTGGATTTATTAAAAAGTACACCTTCATCTCATGTTTTTGGATCTTCCTTACCTAGATTAATGTGCTCCATTTAATCTTGATCTAATGAATTATGTCTTTTATTGTGTGTATTGTTGATCAAAATGTGAACATTTAGCCACTTACCATAGATCTTTGAGAAGATTCTTAAGCTTTAATTCATGGCCCATGGTCTTGACACTTGTATTTTTCATGATTTTTCTAATCTTTTTTAACTTTTAAACTCTAATCATGCCCTATGTATCTACCATTTCCAAATACTTAAAATTACAAAAGCTAAGCTTACAATACTAGGTGTTATGTTAATGCAACTTTCACTGACATCCCAAAAACATTGTATGAGTGATTAACCCTCAAAAAATGTCCCCAAAATGTAGTATTACTAATAAATGTATCAAATATGGCCCCAAAATGCCATTTCCATGGCATCTACATTTGTGAAAATACATAATGACAGTTAGCCATCACGTTTCTTACAATAGAGGTCAAAACCATATCATCTATCTAATTAGAAACACCACCATAATTGGTTTACATCAAATCCTTCTACTCATCTAATTTAAGTTATAATGCATAGAGGACCATAAGATCTACATTAGTGTGGTCGAGTAGTAATGTTAGCTGGACCATCTCCACATCCACTTTCATAAGCATCAATATGGGAAAATTGGCTTATATGTTACACAAGGGTGTCAGTAAGTGCATTAAATGAATATAAATTATCAATCTCTTTAACATCCTTTACTATAGAGGGGATTATCTTAGGCTAAAGTGGTTATTTGATATAGATTCTCATAGGTTGATTAGGCACATAATATGCACCCAACTTATCATATTGAAAGCCTTTTTATTGGCCCTAAAAACTCTTAATAATAGAATAATAATGAATTTCAGTCATGATATTAAAATTGCATTAAATTTTCCTCAAAAAATATGAAGGAACCTCATTTTTAGTAGAAGGTGGGACATCATATCCATTCACCATTAGTTTCAAAATTTATCTCTCATTAATGAATGGTGGAAGTAGTAGATTGGGAAATGTTTGAATTACATTAGAAGTGAAACATTAGTTTTTGGATTACTAAATAATGATATTTTTTATTTTTTTCCCTTTTATCTCTCAAACTAACCACTAAAAATTTGGCATTATCATACTATAGGATTTACATCTCTCTATAAGATTCCCATCTATCAATTTGACATGTTACCATTTAACCAAATTCACCTATAGTAAGGTAGGGGTCCTATGTTGTGGGATTGATGATTATTTTTAAGAGGGTGTTGGTGAGAAATTATAGGATTATTTTTCCTAATTTTTAGTCTTAAATTATTTAAAAATTTATGCAATATACATTATATTGTACCCAAAAAATGTCACTCATTTTTAGGACAACATATAAGCTATTTTGGTCTTGTAAGACCAAAATATCTCTTCCCCTTTCAAAAAATTGTTATAAGCTTTCAAAATTGGGAATTATTCAAGCTTTTTCAGTCAAAGGACTAATGGTTCAATAGGTTCAAAGGCTTCTATAGGTAGGTTCAATTAAAATAACAAGTTTCTGACACTTAGTCATTTTCAGGACTAGTTCAAGGTTCAAAAGGTTCAACGGGTTCAACGAGGCTTGTTTCAAAGAATCTTGGTTCAAGCGGTCAATAGAAACAAGGGAATGAACCATTGAACCAAAGTTGGTTCAATCAGTCGGTTCAAGTGACAAGTTCAAAGGAGTACCCCAAGCGTCAAAGACATAAGTGCCCTTGCAGAGGGAATTTCTGTGGCAAAAGTGACTAAGGAAGGAAACAAATAGACCGAAACAAAAACTTGACAGAAATCATGTGGATGCTACCAAGTGTCATCTTCCAAGACTCATTTCACTTTGTTTCTAAGAGCAGTGGATGCTGTAACGTGTCCTCTGTAAGCTAAGTGGAACACACCACGTGGCATCATCCGCATGAATCTAAAATGAGTCCCATATGATTCTATAGTGTTTCCTAAATGCAATAGAAGCTGCCATGTATCATCTTCTATAGGACACTCAAAAGAAATCCAAAGATTTAGAAGTTTAATGGATGCTACCATGTGTTCTCACTTGTTTCACATCAGATGTTGCCACGTGTCACAATTTGAGATTCACATAAAATCGACTAAGGCAAATTTCCAAGGGACAAATAATGCTTTTAGAGGATACTCAGAAGCTGAAGTGAATCATTGAAAAAACCTAAAAGGCTAATTTAGATCTCAAAACAACCCTTGTAGAGGGTAGGAAGGGTGAAAATGGACCAATTCAAAGGCCAAAAGAGTAGAGGTATTTCCTTCAAAAAAGTTCCCTCGGAAAAAGTGACAAAGAGACAATTCCTTCGGCCAAATTGTTTGAAAGAATTCCTTTAGACTTTTTCATCTGAAAGAAAAGTCTGAAGAAATAGAAAACTTAAAAGCCACCACGTGTCATCTATTGAGACACAGTATCAAATGCAGTGGAAGCTACCAAGTGTCATCTTCTGTAGGGTTCTCAAAACACCAGCAGGAAGCGACTAAGGAACAGAGCATCAAACTGTATCGACGACCCAATTCAAATAACTAGAAAAGGAGGAACGAGGAAGAATGACTAGAAACATTTGTGCATCAGATATGTTTCTAGAAGTAGACCACTAGGTGTATATTGAAAGATGCAAAATTTCAATAGCATGACCCATTTCTTTGCATTGAGAAAAGCAAAATGGTAAATGCCCCTAAATTCTAGAATGTCTTCTTAACAAAATTCAATGCAACATGATGTGTTACTATTTGCAAGTCCTTCTTGAAGAGGCTATATAAGGGACTCTCTTTTATTGTTTTAGGGGATCTCTCTCTCTTTGATTATCAAAAACAAAACACTGCCCAAATTGAAAGGCATTATTGAGACTTTGAGCTCAAATTGTTGATCATAATTTGTTATTGGAATAAGAAAGAAAGTGACTTTTCAGACTTTGTGTTGCGATATCTTTGTTGTTGGGGAAACTATTCTTATGTCTTTTTCCTTAATATATTTTATATTCCTTTAATTCAATAAGCAAAATTAGTGAAAGTAGTCAAGAAGGTGTCCTGAAGCCAACTGTGGAGAGACTTTGTGCCCCCACAATTGCCTTTAGTGTGTTTTCTTTTTGTTTTTGTGTAAAGGACCTTAAGATGACTTTGTGCCCTCATTGTCCTTCGTATCTCACTCTTGCACAATTGAGGTGGAGACTTTGTGCTACATCTCAATCTACTGGTTACTACGTCCTTGGTTACATTTTGCAATTACTATTAGGAAGATTCTTGTGGTTTGATGAATAGTACTTTTGAAAGAAGAGGAGTGCTTTTTGTCATTTCTCTTGAGATTTCTCCTTTGATTTTCATGCATCATCTCTGAAAAAAGAGAGATGGATGGTTTATCCTACCCTTGAGTATTATTTTTTGTTTATATATATATATATATATATATATATATATATATATATATATATATATATATATATATAGCATATCTATATGGAACCTCCCCTTGATGAGAGGAGAGATTAGTCCCCTTTTGATGTGGTAAACCTACAAATTTGGATGACTAATCTTCCTACTTTGGATGATCAGACCTATTTTTTTTATTAGTACGCTGATCGACAAAATATTCAACCAATAATTTATGGTGACTCTAATGGGGATATAGTTATGTGCATTCAGAAACCTCAAGTTTTAGATGGAATCAGTCTCTACCATTATTAATTATAGACTCCATTCCATTTTTTTTCTTTACCCATTATTATTATAACCTTACCATTCACCTCCACACTAACTGGGAAAGAATGTGCAGTTTAAAGCCTCAAGCTTCAAACTAAAGCAAGATCAATTCTTTTCTATTTTTGTTTCACAATCTGGTAGATTCAAGGTATACATGAAGTCACAGGGCTAAAGGTATTGTTGACCCTATATTTGAGTTGGTATAGAAAAGTAATTTTGATTTGTTTCCTTCACTATCTCGCCTCTAACGAACTAAGAGCTTTCCTCATACTAAAGTTAGATCTCCATTGCCAAATGAAGTATCCACTTCTATTGTTGATAAAGCTTTGCCAATAATTACCCCTCTGAGATTTGTTATTCCTCCTTTTCATTATCCTATAATGGCAGCTCAAGGCCCCTGGGGTAATTCTTTTGGTCCTCTCAATCTTACTCCACTTCTACATGAGCTCCCACACAGTTCAAGGAAGAATTTCCTCAAATTCTATGGTGATGAGAAAGTTCATCTTGATAAACACATTGTAGCCTTCAACATAGCCTATGGCATAATTGGAGTAGAATTTGAAGATGTAGTAGTCAAGATATTTGTAGAAACATTACAAGGTGCTACTACAAATTGGTTTTATCATCTACAGGCTCGATCAGGAACTGATTGGAATACCCTTAAAGCTAAGTTTGAAGCTAGATTCAAACCTATAAAAGATGCACATGCACTTCTGGCTCAACTTACACAGATGAAGAAAGAAGCTCATTAACCAATGAGGGACTTCATAGCCAAGTTAGAAAAATTGAGGAACATAATTCCTATAATTTCTTGACCTATAGCTGAGAATCTCAAATGCTTCTTCATTAATTCTCAATTACCTAAAGTAAGTTTTCTTTTGAGACATGTTGGTCAAATAGATCTTGCTACAGCTCAACATTTGTCCACTGAGGTAGAAGATGATCTCATCTTAGTAGGAAAGATAAAAAGAGATCCAAATAGAAATAGACCCTCATCATCTTCTGAATATTCATCTACAGGTGCCATAGATCCAATGGTACAAATGTTGGCAAATGAGTTGCTTGCTCTCAAAAAGTAAATGGCACAAGGAATATCTTTTGCTCTTTCATACAAATATATTCCAAGGACATTTCCAAATTAGTCATATCAGGGCAATGCTAATAGGAATCAAGAGCAACAAAATTGTCTTCCTCCCCCACAAGGGAAACTTGCCCTAGGAGCTCCTCCAACCAATTCAACAATGCGATAACTTAAATCAGAATTAGAGTTCTCTTTCCAGCCTAAATTGAATCAAGAAAATGACGTTGAACTCCTTGTATAAAATCAAGAAAAATTAGCTAGAGACTCCCACATTGGTTTACTAAACTACCAGGATAAACCCAGAAGCAAAGGAGAACCTTTTGATGGATCATATGTAGTGTTTACCAAGTCCAAGAACCAATTAGTATAGCAAGCTGATAAAGAGAAGATAGAGGAGTAACCTCAACCATCAATTACAATTGCTAAGCATGGAACCACTCTGCCTTTCCAGTTAAAGGATCTAGTGATCACCCAAAAGGTAAGTACATCAATTTCACCTTCACCTTCTACTTTAATTTCACAAACTAGCCCTCCTCCTATCCCTCCTAAAACCCAAAAGGTTGAAATACCTTCCTCTATACCTATCTCAATTCAGACATTTGACATAATTGGTCATGTCAAAAATACAAAAATATAAATGTCTAAATTTGAATATTTATAGTCTAATCTTGATCAATTGGATAAGCTGGTCCAACATGTCAAGAACCAAACCATCCCTGCAAAATAAGAAGTTAAGAAAACAAATCGTAATTCCCCAAAGAACATGCCCATTCCAAATAATCTTGTCATTACTCCTCCATCTGCTCTTAGGAAAATAGAACATTTCTATGTTTCCCTGTTAATAAATGGTCACAAGCTAAGTAATTGTATTATAGACTCAAGCGCATCTGACAATGTCATGTCTACTAAAGTAGCTGAATCTCTTGGTCTCACACTAACTAAGACATTTAGGAGATGTTTTTCCATGGAGAACAAGCAAGTACCATTGTTGGGGCAAAACAAAGATGCCCAATTTGCATTTGTAGCCTTTCTAGATAAGAGAATCAAGATGACTGTCTTGGTGGCTAACGTCCCAGCATCCTATGGAATTTTGCTTGGACAAAATTTTTGCAAGGACGTGGGAGGATAACTAAGCATGGACCTGTCTGAGGCAATAATCCCTATCAAAGGCATAATGAAAAGATTTCTCCCTGAAAAGGAGGCAAAATAGGTGGTCACCCAAACATCAACCCCTGAAGCTCAAATTCTTGTTGAATCTTCAGGTATGGGTAACTAATTTCTATCTATAGATGAAGTGCATGAAACATCTGATAAAATTCTTGAAAGCGTCAACCAAGAAATTAGTTCAACTAGAATGCAGAAGAACTAGTAGGTTATAATAGAGATGAAGAAGGACCCTCCCTCTCTAATGAAGGAAAGTCTAAAGAAAAATCAATATCTAATGAGGTATGGACTCTGGAATTTGATGGCAGTTATTCCTCTACCAGTTTGAGAGCTAGGATTATGTTGATATCTCCTCAAGGAGATATGTTTCCTTCATCTTACAAATTACAATTTAGCAACACTAACAATACAATTGAATATGAATCTTTGTTGCTTGGATTGAAGGCTGCTCAAGACAAAGGCATCAAGTTCCTTCATGTTAAAAGGGATGCTGAATTAGTGGTTTATCAGGTGAGAAACTTATATGAAACCAAAAATGAAATATTATACCACTATCACAACCTAGTTTGGGACCAAATTGAAAGCTTTGATACTTTCAACATTTTTGCCATACCTAGGGAATCTAATGATAGAGCTGATGCACTTGTTGTTTTAGGAACTCTCTTAGTTCCTCACTCAGATTTCAAAAAAAATAGGTATAATATTGAGCTAGTATGTAGACCAAGTGTTTCTGACAATGCTGATCATTGGAAAGTATTTAATGATGATCATCAAATCATTGCCTTCTTGAAATGAAAAAATAATTTTGAACAACTACATTTTGAAGGTAGTGAACCTCAAAAGTATGAATCAGCCTCTAGATCTAGTTCAGATATAAATGAAGAATTATTACATTTTAAAGGAATTAAAATTCCCAAACGTCTAGTTTCTCTTGATAAACTATTTGACAAACATGATAGATTCATCAAACAACAGCAAACAGATTCAAACTTCTCTCAGGGATTCAATCAAGTAAATCTGACTACTAAAGAAAATCCCAAGATGGTTAACATTAGTAAGTGCTGCACTCCTAAAGAAAGATTCAAGTTCACCACTTTACTACATCAATACATGGATGTCTTATCATATTATTATGATGACCTGAAGTCTCTCAGACCTGATAAAATCCACCATGAAATTCCTCTCAAGGCTGACTCAATGCCCTATAAGTAAAAATCTAGACAGTATAATCTAAAAATATTAGGTACTATTCTATTTAAAATATAAAAAATGTTAAATGCTATAATCATCTTCTCAATCCATCATTCCACATGGATTGCAAACATAGTGCCTGTAAGGAAAAAGAGTGGTGAAATTCACATTTGTGTAGATTTCAGGAATCTAAATCAGTCATATTTGAAAGATAATTACCCTTTGACAATTATGGATCAAGTGCTCCAAATAGTGATAGGTTCAGAGATGTTATCAATGTTAGATGGCTTCTCAGGATATAATCAAGTTGAAGTTGGTGAAGCAGACCAACATAAGACTGCATTCACCACACCTTGGAGTACATTTGCATATAGAAGAATGCCTTTTGGCTTGATAAATGCTGGTGCCAACTTTCATAGGGAAATAGACCTAGCTTTCAAAGATGAGATGGGTAAAATCATAGTGGTATACCTTGATGACTTGATTGTATTTTAAAACCATCATTCTGATCATGTACACCACTTATAACAAGTGTTGGAGCACTACCGCTAGAATGGTATTTCCTTGAACCCTAAGAAGTCTATTTTTGGAGTAACAAAGGGGAAACTCCTCGAACACATTGTGTCTAAATAAGGCATAAATATTGGCTCAGATAGAGTCAAGAATATTCAAGAGCTTAATTTGCCTACAAATAAAAATGCTGTTCACTCTTTTTTTAGAAAGGTGAATTTCTTACGGAGGTTCATCCTTGAATTTGCTAAGAAGACTAGACACATTGTGAATATGATGAAAGGGAAGATCACCTTCAGCTAGACTAAAGAGGGCAAGTCAGCCTTTGAGGATATCAAGAATGCCATTGCCCATGCCCCTACCCTAGTTTGTCCAGATTACAAAAAAGATTTCATTATATACAACTATGCTTTTGAACACACGCTTTCAACAATTCTTGTTCAATAGGACAAGGAAGGTATAAAATCTCCCATTTCTTTCATGAGTTTCCCTCTCAAAACCCATGAGATGAAGTATTTAAACATAGAGAAGCATGTTTATGCAATGGTGAAATCATTCAAACATTTCTACTTCTATATCTTGAATTCACACACTATTGCCTTAGTTCCTAACACTACAGTCAAGTCCATATTAACTCAATAGGAGTTTGGCACAAAAAGAGGCAATTGGATTGCAAAGATCCAAGATTTTGATCTAGACATCAAGCCAACAAAGCTAGTCATGGGAAAATCCTATGCTAATTAATTACTGACAATAAGCCAAAAAATACACAGCATGAAGAAGCTAAAGTGAAAGATACACCAACAGTGCTTTTTGTCTCCACTACTAATGAGTGGCATTTAGGTATTGCTCATTTCCTTACTTATGGTGAATGTCCTACTCATTTGTCTTATAAAGAAAGGAGGAATATCAAGTTGAAAGCTGCCAATTTTGTCTTTTGGGACAATGGTTTGTACAAGAGAAGCATAGATGAAGTATTCCTTTACTGTGTAGACAAAGAGAAACAAAGCCAACTTTTGAAATCTTTCCACAATCTAGTCTATGAAAGACATTTTTTTGCTCCTGTAACTGCTCACAAGATTCTACAAGCTAGGTATTACTGGCCAACTCTTTTCCAAGATACATATAAGTGGGTGAGAAAATGTGAACTCTGCCAGCAATTTATTGGAAGACCCAAGTTAGTTTCCCTGCCTCTCAAGCCAGTGATCATAAAAGAACTTTTCCAACAATGGGGGATTGATTTTATTATGACTATAATCCCATCTTCAAGCACTGTACATGATTATGTCATTACAGCAACTGATTATTTCACCAAGTGGATAGAATCAATCCCAACTAAGCATGCTACTTCATAAGTTATATGCAATTTCCTCAAGGAGAATATCATTTCTAGGTTTGAAGTTCAAACCAAAATTGTTACTAATAATGTAGCTTATTTCACCTCCTAGGAGATTACACAATTTTGTTTCCATTATGGAATTACACTTTCCCATTCTTCTAATTATTTTCCTCAAGGGAATGGACAAGCTGAATCAAGAAATAAAAACTTGGTAACTATCATCAAGAAGCTAGCAGATGAAAATCAAAGGACATGGCATAAAGCATTGGTTGATGCTCTATGGGTAGACAGAATCACACCAAAGAGGGCAATTGGTATGTCTCCTTTTCAACTTCTTTATGGTATCAATGCTAAGATACTAATCACCTTAGAATTGCTAGCCTTGAATTAGCAAAGGCAATTGAAGATCAGACATATGAAAGCTCTCTTGATAAGAGAATCATGTGCCTGACTGAGTTGAATGAATAGAGAACTATGGTGGTGGACCGAATTGCGGCTCATCAAAGTCTAGTAAAGAAACTCTTTGACCAGAAGGCCAAAAATCATGATTTCCAAATTGGGGATCAAGTCCTGCTATGGGACAAAAGGAAAGAACCAAAAGGGATGCATGGAAAGTTTGACTCCCTTTGGAGAGGCCCATTTATAATTCATCAACACAATGGTGAAAATAGCTTTCTACTAAAATATCACGATGGCACACTCTTTTCTCTGCCTCACAGTGGGTAACATCTGAAACACTTCAACTCTTGAAGTATTAGATCATTTTATCTGTACATGTGTATATTTGTATAGTTTTTTCTATTTTGTTTTGTTTGTTTCCTTTTTTGATGCCTTTAATTTTTGGGTAACATGACTCTATAGCCCAATGGTACACATGAAAACACTGGAGATTCTAGATTCTACTCCATTTAATTCTTTTTTACAATTGATAAAATTTCTCCAACTAGAGCCAGCTATGGTACCTAAAAAATGTCACTCATTTTTAGGACAACATATAAGCTATTTTGGTCTTGTAAGACCAAAATATCCTTTCCCATTTCAAAAAATTGTTCTAAGCTTTCAAAATTGGGAATTATTCAAGTTTTTTTAGTGTCAATGGACTAATGGTTCAATAGGTTCAAAGGCTTATACAGGCAGGTTCAATCAAAAGAACAAGTTTCTGACACTTAGTCATTTTCAAGACTAGTTCAAGGTTCAAAAGGTTCAATGGGTTCAAGGTTCAATATGTTTAAAGAGGCTTGTTTCAAAGAATCTTGGTTTAAGAAGTCAATAGAAACAAGGGAATGAACCATTAAACTATTGAACCAAAGTTGGTTCAATCGGTCAGTTCAAGCGACAAGTTCAAAGGAGTGCCCCAAACATCAAAGACACAAGTGTCCTTACAGAGGGAATTTCTGTGGCAAAAGTGACTAAGGAAGGAAACAAATGGACTGAAACAAAAACCTAACAAAATTCATGTGGATGCTGCCATGTGTCCTCTATAAGTTAAGTAGAGCATGCCAAGTGGCATCATCTACATGAATCTAAAATGAGTCCCATATGGTTATATAGTGTTTCCAAAATACAGCAGAAGCCACCTAGTGTCATCTTCCACAGGACACTCAAAAGGCATCTAAAGCTTATACAAGTTCAACAAAATTTGCCACATGTTCTCACCTGTTTCATAGCAGATTCTACCATGTGTCACAATTTGAGATTCACATAAAATCGACTAAGGCAAATTTCCAAGGGACAAATAACCCATTTGAAGGACAATCAGAAGCTGAAGTGAATCGTTGCAAAAACCTGAAAGGCTAATTTGGAGCTCAAAATAGCCCTTGTGAAGGGAAAGAAGGGGGGAAATGGACCAATTCAAAGGCAAAAAGAGTAAAGGGATTTTCTTTAAAAAATTTCCCCCGGCAAAAGTGACAAAGAGACAATTCTTTTAGACAAATTGTCTAAAAGAATTCCTTCAGAGTTTTTCTTTCAAAAGAAATGTCTGAAGAGATAGAAAACTTAAAAGTTTCCATGTGTCATCTATTGAGACATAGTATCAAATGCAGTGGAAGCTACCAAGTGTCATCTTTCACAGGGTTCTCAAAAGACCAGCAAGAAGCGACTAAAGAACAAAGCATCAAACTAAATCGAAGACCTGATTCAAATAACTAGAAAAGGAGGAACAAGGAGGAATGACTAGAAACATTTGTGCATCAGATATTTTTCTAGAAGTAGACCACTAGGTGGATATTGAAAGAAGTAAATTTTCAATAGCGTGACCCATTTCTCTGTATTGAGAAAATCAAATGGGTAAATGTCGCTAAATTCCAACATGTCTTCTTAACAAAATTCAATGCAACATGATGTGTTACTGTTCCCAAGTCCTTCTTGAAGAGGATATATAAAGGACTCTCTTTTATTATTTTAGGGGGGTCTCTCTCTCTGATTATTAGAAACAAAACTCTACCCAAATTGAAAGGCATTACTGAGACTTTGAGCTTAGATTGTTAATCATTTTTTGTTATTGGAATAAGAAAGCAAGTGACTTTTCAGACTTTGTGTTGCAATATATTTATTGTTGGGGAAATTGTTCTTATGTATTTTTCATTAATATATTTTTGGTTCCTTTAATTCAATAAGTAGAATTAGTGAAAGTAGTTAGGAAGGTGTCCTAAAGCAAACTGTGGAGAGACTTTGTGCCCCCACAATTGCCTTTAGTGTGTTTTCTTTTTGTTTCTGTGTAAAGGACCTTGGGATGACTTTGTGCCCTCATTGTCCTTTGTATTTAACTCTTGCATAATTGAGGTGGAGACTTTGTGCTACATCTCAATATGTTGGTTACTACATCCTTGGTTACATTTTGCAATTACTACCAGGAAGATTCTTGTGGTTTGCTGAATAGTACTTTTGAAAGAAGAGGAGTGCTTTCTATCATTTCCATTGAGATTTCTCCTTTGATTTGTATGCATCATCTCTGAAAAAAGAGAGATTGATGTTTTATCCTACCCTTGAGTATTATTTTTTGTTTATATATATATATATATATATATATATATATATATATATATATATATATACGTATAGGGAACCTCCCCTTGATGAGAGGATAGATTAGTCCCCTTTTGATGTGGTAAACCTACACATTTGGATGACCAATCTTCATACTTTGGATGATCAAACCTATTTTTTTTATCAATACGTTGATCGACAAAATATTCAACCAACACATTACTCATAAAAATTAAGAGTGATTTTATTAAAAAAGTTATTTGAAAATAAACAAGTATGATTGAATACAAAACTATAGTTGGATATAACACTATATTACAAAAACTACAACTAATTGTAGGTGTGTGAATACATCCATCTTAATAACTATGAATTATAAAAAATTGCCAACAAGGCCATGATATACATGAGTCAAAATGCCAAAAAATCTTGTCCATGGACACTAATGAACACATCTTCAGCTCACTTTGTGACACCTATAGTTAGAAACACCAAGAAACACAAATCACAGTTAGACTTAAAAATTGAAGTTAGTAGGCAATCTTAATAAAATGGAGAAATAAACTCACCAGTATAGATATTCATTAGCACTTTAGCTTAATTTGAATCTAGTCAAAAAAATAATTACATATCACTAATTAAAATTGCAGCTCAAAAGACCTGATGGTTAACTAAAATTTGATGGTCATCTTGTAAAGTATACTAAGATTTCTTTGTATAACCACTTTTGAAGGGATAAAAAAATAATCATTTGCATTACTTGAAATTAATTGATTGTCCATCTGCTTTTCTACCAACTGTCTTGTACCAAGTATTATCTATAACATCAAATTTAATGTTTGTGATACATAATTTCAACTTTGTGATATGTGATTGCAAATTTTAATTTAATTCCTACCAAAAATTAATGTTTGATAGATTTTCTCTTCAAATTAATCTACCTCATTTGTTGTGCACATGGTGAAGTGTGACAGAGTTTTAGATATGTACCTATGAGCACATTTTTTATCCCATAATGTTAAATGAAGTATAAAATCAGCCATTTTTCATGCTACATAGCATTATATAATACATTAAAGGCATAAAAATTCATTTAATTTTGTTAAAAATTTAATATTATTTTTAATAATAATTTTTTTTTAAGTCCACGATGATAAGTAGTACCTTGGTTATGGTCTGTAAAGAAACTTACAACATATGGGACCACTTCGTACTCCCATCATGGGGAGGCACCTTACTATGATATAAATACAAGGCATTAAATCCTTACCCACTATAGGATTTGAACCTATGACCTCTCTTCTAGGAGCACATGTTCTTCACCATTAGGCCAACTCAGTTTTGTACTATTAACAATATATAAATATATTATAATTTCTATAATATTGATAAATGAAGTTCTTATGATACTTGTATTGAAATAATTTTTTCAAGAGTAAAGTTGCTTGGATTGTAGTGTAATATTTAAATTTAATTGATTTTATATTGATGTGATTTGGATACATATATTTGAATTATCATTTTGTAACCAATTTCAAAGGGATACAAAATTAATCATTCACATTACTTGAAATTAATTGATTGTCCATCTACTTTATTGCCCCATGTACCTTGCCAAGTGTAATCTGTAACACCAAATTTAATGCTTCATGATACGTGATTTAACCTTCCTGATACATGATTACAACTTTTAATTTAATGTCAATTGCCTACCAAACATTATTAATGTTTAATAGATTTTCTCTTTGAACTAATCTACCTCATTTGTTGTGCACATGGTGAAGCATCGTAGAGTTTTAAATCCATACCTATGATCATATTTTTAACCTTGTAATGTTCAATGAAGCATAAACTTAGCCCATTTTCATGTTAAGTGGCATTATACAATACATTAAAAGCATACAAATTTATTTAATTTTATTAAAAATATAATATTATTTTTGTGCTATTAACAATATATAGATGTATTGAAATATATTATACTATAGTATATAATATTTATTTATAACCTATATTAACATATATATTATATGATATAATAATATTTATTAATATTAAAATATATTTAACAAAAATATATAATATTAATATATAATTAGCTATTTTAGTATATAAAAATATTATGATATATATTATATGTCAATTATATTTATTTAATAACTAATATAATTTATGTGTGTGGAGGGGGGTAAGAGGGGTTATGTGAAGTGAAAGAGTATAAACTGATAATTAAACCTATTAGTTACTCCAAACCCATGACAATGTCAAAATAAGTTCATCTAAAATAATTTTGGATTCAAACCTATCAGGATCTGAATCACCATGTAGTGCTTTAGTCTCTAATGGCTTGCATTCTTTGTGTAAAGAGATAGCCTCTTAACACAATATCTATGTCAAAATTATAACTCCCTTGGTTTCAATTAGGGGCATCTGTATTCATTGGATAAGGATCTTAGTTGTGGGTGATCAGGTTAGCTTGGTGATTGCAATGGAGAAATTTATTTTGTTACAATAGTTCTAAAAAACTTAGAAGCAACTAAAAAGAATTTCGGGTTTAAGAATGTGATAAAAATTTGAAGTGGACATATATGTTCAAAGGACACCATATATTCTAATGTGTATGCCTACTATTATACCACCACCACCACCACTTATTTCTCCTAATAATTATTAATCTTACATCCTCAAAAAATGTGGAAGAAACTCCACTTATTAAAAAAGATCCTATTATTTCTAAATCATTACCATCGGTTTCAAATTTCCATGATAATTTTACTTCTATTTCCATATTTGAATTTTTATAATTTTCACTATACTATGGTCTTGTAGTGGATTATTGAACTTCTTCTTATTCTAATGATCCCTTAGATGTGATCCAAAACCCATGGTAGGAGACCCATTAAGTGTAATTTTTTTTATGAGTATGTTGCTATTTTATTGGAATGAAATTCCCTAAATTATACAAATCTACATTTAGATACAATCTATAAATGAAAAGTCTATATATATAAATACTATATATAGTAAGTGTTATGAGGGAGACTGATTATGCCCTCACATAACCATAATTTAGATAATCACACAAAATCCTTTTCCAAGAGGTCATTTTGTTACTAGGTACAATTTTTTATCACTTATTTTAATTACCATTTTGGGGTCGAATTCATCTCCAAATATTAGTTTGTAGGTTCAAGAAAGGTGACTCACCCTCACAAGTATTAAAATTAGTGAATTAAATTATCTCAAAGGTATTCTAGGGGGGATTAAAACTAAGGATTCAAATACCTATTAGACAATTTACTTATGTTACATCTTCAAAAAATGTGAATGAAACTCCAATTAATATGCAAGAGCCTATTATTTCCAAATCATTAGCATAATCTCTATGTCAAAATTGCAAATCCATTGGTTTCAATTAAGGGGCATCTGTATTCACTGGATAAGGAGCTAAGTTATGGGTGATCATTTTTTATCATGGTTATTTCAATAGAGAAATTTCTTTTGTTACAATGATGCTAAAAAAATTAGAAGTGACCAAAATGAATTTTGGGTTGAGAAATTTGACAAAAATTTGAAGTGGACATATATGTTTGAAAGACACCATATATTCCAATAGGTATGCCTACTATTATACCACCACCACTTTTTTATTCTAATAATTAATAGCAATGTTACATCTTCAATTTTTTTTGATGAA
>JARHVA010006025.1:767500-805000 GCA_037957365.1 Torreya grandis
TTTATTTCTACTCTATTCTAACTGGTTTGAACTATAGATTCCAAATTGAGTGATTTTAATGTTTTTATTTTGAATATTAGGAGATTTTATCTCTGTGACAAAACCCTTGTTTTTTGCCCCTCTTTTGAGGGTAAAAATGATGAACCTGAAATGAGTACCCTCACAAGGAAGAGTCTTACAAGTGTGTTAAGTTGTATAGATATATGATATAGTAATGATATTTCACAAGATATTTGTAGATATAGAAAGGTTTGTATTGATATATTTTTATATCAATAGGGGTATGCCTAGATAGATATAATAATGTAAAAGCATGTGAAAAGTATTGAATTAGAACTAGAAATGTTAGATGTTATTTATTAGTTGTTAGTTGTTAGTCGTCAAGGAAGGTTGGAGCATGATGTCCATCATGGCATCTAAGAAATCAAGGTAAATGTATGATATGGATCATGACATTGCAAACAAGGATATGCAATCAAGCAACAAGCATACAAGGTTGGCCAAGGGTCCAAACAAACAAGGAAGAATACAAGCAAAGGACATTGGCAAATGTCTTAAGTCACACACATGAAGAGAAGCAAATGACATTGGTAAATATTCTAAGGCACAAACAAGAGATAAGAAAAAACTAAAAATGCAATCACACAAGATATGCTAAGAAAGAGGATAAATCATGTAATAACGGAAAAGGTAGAATGACATCTAACTAATAAAAGAAAATGTGAAAGTATGTAAAAAATGTGAAGTACAAGACTAGGTATATGCTAATAATTACACAAGTGCTAGATACTATTGAAATGTTAATATAGTAATCTATGTAATATGGTAAGTAATGTACATTAGTATGATAACTCAGAGTGTGTAGTGTAATATTTACATAACTTAGATGGTGTTGTCATGTAGAAGATGCCCCTAGTGGGCATGCATATCAATTTTTGTCTTGAATGTAGAAGTAAGAATTCCCCCTCAATGGTTAGATTAAAGAAATCAAGTAGTAGGATTTTACTACACACACTCAAAGGAGATCAAGTGATGCATGGTAATGTAGATAAATCAACATAAAATAGCATGAAATAATAAATGTAAGTCCTAACATGATATTAGTAATGTAAAGCATAGATGATGCATACAATCAAAATGATTTTTCTATTTTGATAGATTTTAATGTTTTTGGATTTTGGGAAATGTTATAAACTATGTACAATCAATCATTTACTATACTATGTATAATAAATTAAAGAGAAACTATGTACAAGTAAGCTGGGAAGGAATGATACTAATCGATGAGTCTTATGGGAGACTCCCTATCATGGTTTCCTATACCGAATAAATGAATCATGCATGATGTTGAGGCATGAAGGAATGACTGAGAATATGATTATGAATATCTAGATGCATAGTCAGTATCTTAAAAATCATAATAACTTGTATTGTTTCACTCATCACTATCATTTTGATTTTAAACCAATGGAATGCTATGTTGACTTTTGTTGTATATGGATATTTTAATTTAATAAATTTTATCTATGAATGATTTGCCTTAGGATTTTTAATGAATCCCAAACCTTAGTGACAAACATGATTAGCTGCAAGAATAGTAGTGATGCCTTGAGCCTGCTTACCCAACCCTTGACATTAATAATCAAACTATTGTAGATATTTTTGTCTAAACTTATACTATTTTGAAAGTTGAGCCTCATTTTGGAGAGGTATATTTGCATATTTTTCATGCTTTACCTATGTTTTTATTCCTATTTTTTTCTCATATTTTACTTTTTGATATTTTTGTTGTTTTAAATTATGCTTTGGTAACCACTTTTGTACTATTTTTGAATTTAACCCTTTGTGAATGTGTTCCTATGTAACTATGGATTTCTTGACCAATATCCTTTTTATATGTTCCTTATTAGAAATTATATGTTGTATATTTTTTATTAATGCTAAACATGAATTTGTGTGATGCCCATGCATTCTATGATATGCACAAAAATTTCTAGATCTTCTCACTAGATGTAGAGGAGGTAGTTTGATCAACTTATATTTAATCATTTCCCATAGTACCTCATTTGAAATATTATGTGAAATTTTAATTCTTTTTGAATCACTAGTTTTAGAGTTACTTTTATTTGATTTCATATTTTTATATGTAGCATTTGTTACAACCAATTGACTAGGTGAAGGTGCATATACATGATTGACACTGGGGTGCCTTTGAGGCTTTTATATTATAATATAATTTTATAATCTTGTGATCTTGTCATGTAATAGCTGATTTGTGTCTGTAAATTTGAAATTAAATTTCTCATACTAGTGATGTGATCCCTTAAAGTCTCACAAGTGCAAACCCTAGTTGTTTTTGATCGAACATTTAAACACATATGTTGAAGATAATTTGAACAAGCTATAGGCTAGATATATGCATTAGGAACAATAGTATAGGCTAAATCACCTTTTTAAGGGGTGATAACATGGACCTAGTTAGAGGGAAAGTAGATATCACCCTCTTGAGGGAGAGGAGGTGACGGGATTTCTTTCCTTTGCATGAAATATTACATTGTAGCAAGAGTAGCCAAAGAGGCATATACATCTAGGTAGAAACCATGTATAAGGGTTAAATTCATGTAAGTGGAGTTATAAATTGTATATTAATATCATTATAGAGAACATTCCACATGAGATATATCAAACAAGGGATAGAAAGCATGAACTTGTGCATGAATGCATTAGAAACTTCAACATGTGTTATGACATTTCTAATGTGCTTAGCATAATAAACTTGAAAAAATTTCCATATGAGTGATATAAAGTAAAGGATAGAGGCCATGAATTTTTTCATAAAGGCATATAAACTTTTGACATGTAACATAACATTTTGAATGTATTTGGAAAAATGGAGTTGATAATTATTTTGTATGAGCAAAAGAGAATATAAAAAAAGAATTTTAAAATTTTGTGCATTTTTCGCAATGAATTTTGTGATATCATCCCATATAATGAAACATAAGCATGAAATGTTAAGGATAAATATTTGTACTAGCATATGATAAAATTCATCATTCATGTACATGATAGGACCCATTATGGTTTCCTTATTATTTTCAAAAAATGTAAAAAATTTGTACATAAGTGAGAATCATTTTTGCAATTTGATTATGGATGTAAGGTGATACCTTAAAAACCAAAAGAGGAGATAGTATATGCAACAAGGAATTTTGAATGTTTTTTTTTTTTTAAAAATTGATGTAATAAATTTAAATAATTTAGAGGCAATTCGTAGAATTTTGATTGAAAAATTTAGGAAAAATTAGAAAATATTTCAAAAATTTGTAATATATTTTTCTTAGTGTTTGAAATGTGTCTGTATGCAAGAAGGACCTAGTATGTGTAAACTAAGGTTTTAACAAAATAATTGATATTTTTTACAATTAAATTATAGATATTTTATTTTTAAATACAATAAAAATTATGAAATTATGGTAAAAAATAATAAATAATTATCCCTAAGGTTTTTAGGGAATTTGTGCAAAATTTGAAGTAAGTTAGGTTCATCAAATGTTTTATTGTTTTCAAAATAATGGAGTTTTATTCCTAATTAAATAAAAAAATTCTAAGAAAAGTACATCAGTCAATAATATGTAAGAATTAAGTTATTGATTTGTGTAAATAGATTTGTATTTTTGCCTTTTCTAAATATAGTAATAAATAAGAGAAATCTAACATAGTTTATTATGAATGATCCAGACTGAGATATGATTTGATATTGGAGGAACAAGATTGGAAAACTATCAAAAACTAGATCATAAGGTTCATTTTTTTATTATACAAGAGCACCAAAATGGGACACCCTATTCTATAGTGTTCTAGTCCTTTTTGGGTGTTGTTGTCTAGGTGGTTTGAGCTTTCTGGGTTTTGTTCAATAGACCTATGTTATCCTGTTCATGAAATATCAAAGCCTAGATGCCTAAAGATCTTTATATGTGTCTATTTTAATTATTCAAATCCTTATGAGCTCTTTATAATTGAACTTGAATGGAAATGAATGGGTTAGTTTGTAAAGGATACATTAGATGCACTTCACACCCCATGTGTGGGCATGTTGCCTACATACCAATAATCCGAGGAGGGATCAAGCTAATGTAGTTCTCCCATTAAAGTGCTTAGTGTAATTATGTATGATAAATGTAACTATATGTGAAACTAGATGTACTTTGGATGGCTAGGGATTGGTGTAAAGGTTTGAATAAGCTTGAAATGATATCAAAAGGTTATATGTAGAGAATAAGGAAGAGTTCTTGAGTGTACTTGATTGTATTCTTTTTCCTCTCTTGTAAATGAGTGTCAAACCTTCTAAATATAATTTTAATGGCCTTTTATAGGTAAATTAATGATCATGGGTTAAATTAATTCACATTAGGCTGATAAGGAAAAAGATAAGGATCTAAAAGAGTCTACTCATTAGGACCAAAAATGAACTTTGACAATAGTGCCAAAATCAAGACACCCTAGGTTCTAACACTCTTATATAATTTAGGCATTGTTATCCTAAGGAAATGAGACCTAGGGGATAGAATAGGGCCTAAAAGATCTACCTCAGTTTGTAAGGGTTAAGTCTGAAAGGCTCTGGATGATTGGGAATTAGTGAAAGAATAGCCTATAAGGGTTGTGTAAACAAGTAGGAAGACCTATAGATTAGATGTCATTAGAGATACTTAAGTCATATAATTTCACATTTTATATGACTATAGTACCAATTTTTAGTAATATAAATCTATTCAAACATGAAACTACCTATGCAAGATATAGAGAAATTATAACTAAATGCAGTAGATGAATTCACAATTCAAATCAACATTATAATCCTAAAAATAAACTCTCTAAATCATGATTAAATGGAATATGTAAACAAGAGGTTTGGATTGATTACTTTAGACTCAAAATTTTAACATTATCTTGGCATGATCATGGACTATTGATGATGGATTACATTTGCATGAATACTATTGATTGCTTTAATATTTGGACATGGATTTCATAGATTATTATTAATTATCTCCAATGGAGGAATGAAGTTGTTTAAATAAAAAGAGGAGGCATGGATTAATGGTTGAGATTCAAATTTGTCTTGGGAGATCAAGGGTTGGGGATTATTCTCGGAAGCTTCTAGATTTAGAGGCTTTTAGAGAAGAGGGGTGAGAATAGAGAGGATTATAGAATTGGAGAATTATATAATCCTCTTAGGGACTAATTAGGATTAGATAGGGAATTAGATAGGGATTATGTGGGTGATTAATGATTAGGGGTGCATGAGAGCCTATCAATAACCTAGTTTAGGTGGGCCGTGGGAATTTAAAATTCCCAAATAATAGATAAATGGAGATTAGGATAAGATAATGTGGATTTAGGATATTAATTAATTGATTTTTAGGGATGGATAAGGTTAGTAGATGGAGAAAAATGAAGGGGGATATTAGATAAATAATTAGAAAGGGAATAAAATTTATAATTATAATTAGTGTCAACTAATAATATTATTATTGATGTTAAATAGAATGAGAGAATTTATATGCGTACATCTTGGGATGTACTAGTTAATGGTCAAAATACCTTTGAAAATCTTCCCAAGAGATATAATTAAATATTGTGTTTTACCAGTAATGTAATTTGTATAATCTTGATAAATGATGAATTTGTGATAATTGTATTGAAATATTTTTTTTCAAGAGTAACGTCACTTGGATTATAGTTTCATATTTAAATTTAATTGATTTTACATGGATGTGATTTGGCCATGTATTTTTGACCTCAATATTGGGCTTCAAAGTTGAAGTACTTATGTTGTTGGATGAAATGTTTAACCCTAAATCTGTATTGATATATCACATGGCTTGTTATCATGAATTTAAAGTTAATGTTTCTAGATTGATATGGTGTAGACTACTTATGCCCTCACATAACCATAATATAGATAACCCCACAAAATCCTTTCCCAATTACAAGTCTTGGAGTTACTATGTATAATTTTGCATCACTTATTTTAATTATCACTTTGTAGTAAAATTCATGTCCAAATATTAGTTTATAAATTCAAGAAAGGAAACTCACTCTCATAGGTATTTGCATTGGTGAATTACATTATCTCAAAGGTATTCTATGGGGGCTAAAAATTAAGGATTCAAATCCCTATTAAATAATTTAATCATGTAATTTAATGAACACATATAAATAAACTTTTTAAAATAGATTAACTATAATAAATAATAAAAAATTGTAAATATTTTTATGTTAAAAAAATATCTAAGTTTATTATTTATTTTTATTTATGTTTAAATATTTGAATATTTTTATTAAATAAAAATTATGTTTAAATATATAAATATTTTTTTTAAATAATTTTATATGTTACAAAGTTTTATATAAAATTTTAAACTATTATAGAATTAAAAATTCCAGCATGCTTTGAAATTAGGGTTAAGTTTATCTTTTTATCTTTCCATTATTTTCCCTTAGTTTTTTCTCTCCCTTTACAAGGCCTAAAAACATTATTTTATTGACTATTAGGTTACTTGTGGCATTAGTGGTGGAAGAATTGATGGGAGTTTTTACTGTCATTTCTGTAGGTTCTTCTTGTCAGGTATTTAATCTATGTAATGTATTGTTTTAATATATCTAAAATGTGTGATTTGTTTATCTTGACATGAATATTTTATTAATTATTTACCACTTTAAGTTATGAAATCACTGAGATTCAGATAAACCTAGAATTTTGTTATGAAATGGCTGAGATAATGTAATGATGGAGATTATTATTGTTTAGCGCTTGTATTCAATAGGGATCCAAATAGTGAATGTGAGGGGAAAGCAAACATTTTTTATTATGTATAAGTAAATAATGAAATGGCCAAGATAATGAAATGGTGGATATTAGTATTGTTTAGTAATTACTTGTATTCAATAGAGACCCAAATGGTGAATGTGAGGGGAAATTAGACATTTTTTATTAACTATAAATTAATATTAAAATGGCTAAGATAATGAAATGGTGGAGATTAGGAATGTTTAGCACTTAATTGTATTTAATAGGGATCCAAATGGTGAATGTAAGGGAAAAAAAGGAATTTTTTATTAACTATAAGTAAATAATCATAGTAAAAAGTTGTCATGATGAGAGAGAGTTTAAATGATTCCACCCTATCTCTATCTCCTAACATCATTTGTCTATTGGATTTATTTGGGGTACTATGAATTATTTCTATTTTAGACTAAGTCAAAAAGTTAGTTTTTGGCCTATTTTAGATTATTATTATTTGAGTTTCATTATTTCCATTTTATATTGAGTTGAAAAGTCAATTTTTGGGGTGGTGAATATTTTCCTCATGTCATATCATAAAATTTAACGAGTGAATGATTGAATAAAACTAAGCATTATTATTTGGGATGGCATAATTTTCCCTCATGCTTCGATAATATTTGGTATATGGGTCCTATGCATCATTATATATTTAAAAATAACTTATAAAATATCCACACCTTAAAAATATGAGCAAAAACTATTTAGGAAGAAGTTTTTGAGGGGTGGGAAGTAGTAGGGGGTTGAATATTTGTATGGTTACTCCTTTTTTTTTGGTTTCCATCTATCATTTACATCCAATTATTTTATTTTTATTTTTTCCAAACAAATTTTTTGTAGTAAAATGATCCTAATTTCTCTTAGCATCATGTATCATACATAATTTTTGTAGTCTATGGAGCACATCTAGATATCTTCAAAGTATTCGGTACAGGTCTTTGGATCACCCTGTATAGGTCTTAAGAGTATTTTTAGACTTCTTTGGAGTATCCTATGTATGTCTTCAAAGCACACCTAGAGCATATTTAGAGCAATTCTGAAGCATCTTTGGAGTGTCTTCAGAGTGTTCAATCCTTAGAACTCACTTCTCAAATCCTCAAAAGTATAGCTAAAATATTTGTAAAAACTATGTATTGCCTTCTCAAAATTACCCCATCATTGGGTTGTGTTGTTGTAATCAAAATTACCCCATCCTTGGGATGTTTTATTGTAATCAAAATTATCCTATCTATGGGATGTGTTATACTCAAAACTACTTTATTCATCCAGGTTAGACATAATAACAACGTAAATAATCATATATAAATTACATACAAATAAAGAAAAATTTACATTCATATCGTACTTAGATCAGAATTTAACTATTAAATGCAATATAATAAATAACCAAACATAAACCTTTATGGATAGTTTATATAACTATGATGGGCTCTATCAAATGATCATAATTTCTCTCCCACACTTTACATTTTATAAGCCATCTTATAAATAAGTGGGATGACTAATCATTAATCCAAATTTCCTTATTCAAACTTATGACTTATATCATAAAATTGAAAATGGTGGCCCCAATCATGATGGCCCCTTGGTAATAATCAAAGATATCTAACAATTATATGCACCTAGGATTTAAATTCAAATTCTACTTGAGAATTTTAACATCACCTTAGAGATAGAGGACATAGAATGATAAAAGACATAAACCTCATCCCAATCTAGACATCTAAACCTTAGTGTTGAGTGATTATCTGGAAAACTAATTTGGCTCTTCTTAGACTCCATTCAATATTTGGTGGGGCTAGGGACTTCCCTATGCTTCAAATCCATATGTAATGTCTCCCATCTATTAAGACTTGCATTGAAACCATTGGTATAATGGTGGTTTAGAAAATCTCTAAGAGTAGCAATATTAGATTTGAATAGCTCTTGATACTTGTTATTCATATGCATATGATATTATGGTTAAAAATAAGAAATAAGTTTCTTTGCTTCTGGAAATTATGGTCTTATTCATAACCCAGTGGTGCTTTGTAATTTTATAAATATATTATTGGCCTATTTCCATGTCATTTGGTTCCTTAGAGTGGAAAGAAAGGCACACAATTATGTCTCTCCAACAAATAAATTTATCATTAAACCAAATTGATATCCTAACAACAAATTAAAAGTATATAACTCACAAATGGATTCCTACCTTTCTTTAATGCTCTTTAGAAAAATTTCCAAAATACATTCTCATCTTTGATGATATGTGAAAAACCAAGAAAAAATAACTAAATCTATAATTTATAAAACTACTCATGTAAGAAAAGAACATAAATTGATAAAGGTTGCCTACATGCTAATAGTTTCTTAGAAATAGAAAAAATGTGCTTGATAAAAGCTTGTGCTTTCTAAAATTTCAGTTGGGATTCTTCCAATTGCTTCTGAGATTCTTCCTTAAGTTTGTAATTTTCATCCTTCAATTTTTTAATTTTCTTCTAGGTGATATGATAAATAGAGATTATTTCATGTAATGGAATAGGGAAAGAGGTAAAAACTCTTGTTGGATCCTCTATCTGAATTGCAATCTCTCATGTTTCTCTTTTCATGTCCTAAATAGAGGCTTATAACTTCAAATTCTATGTGGTGAAATATATTATTCTATTAGTATGTTGGGCAAGCATCATATTTCTATTAGAAGTACTTTCTCTTAGATTATTAATCAGATTATACTTATTGACATTGGCATTTTGAAAATTAGTAATTTGAGTGTCCTTGAGAGCAAAAGAATTTTGCAAATTATTCATTTTTTGGCTCTATGAAAACATTAAATTGTGGACCCTAGTCTATTCATCTTGTATTCTTTGAAGAATTATTTCTTTTTCACTAAATCTAGTAGTAGATTCTTCCCACATTTATTTCAAATTAAAAATCATCAAATCCTTACCTTTCAAAGTTAAATGGAAAACATCTAACTTCGTTTATTGCAGTCTAATTATTTCCTCATGGAATGAAAAATCCATGGCATGATACAATTCTTTTTATTCAATGACATAATGTGGAGAATATGGATTTTCTTCAATCCATGGTGCCTTACTCTTATTAGTAATAAAGGGCACAAGATGTTCTACTTCTTGAGGCATAACTTCTTCCACTAGGGTTCCCTTTGCAAATATAACTTCTTCTATAGCCTGCACATATTATTATTATTATTATTCTTCTTACAAGATAATTTAGTGAATTCACCAGAGTTTAGTTGGAAAAGGATGATGGGTGTCTAAATAAAGTTCCATTTGTCACTTTGTTCTTCACTGGAGTATCTTTGGAACCAGTGGCAGTGGAGATGGCCATTCTATAATTTGAACTGTGGGTTCTTTAATCTAGATTGTAGTGGAAGGAGGAGAGGTAGGGCATGGTGTATTTTTTATAGCAATTGGAGAAAATTTTCAAAAGAAAGAGCACCGAGAATTTTCACCTCTTGGTTTACTAAGAAAATAATGTTGATAAATGAGTGTAACTAGCCCATGATGGTGGGTAGACATAATAACTCATCTTATCTTCTAAGACATATTAATTAGAGTATTGTGGAGGAAAGTGGGAAGATTGATCTTTTATTCTTATTTAAAATATCCTTTCCTCAAGTGAAGAAGGAATCTCATAGCATATCCACCCACTACTATAAATTGACCATCACAAGTGATATATTTCATTATCTAGAAAAAAAACATTTTTCCAAGGTTGAGGAAGACTTTCTCTCAAAATTCCTTTGGCCACTACTTGGGGGAATTTAGCCAATATAGGGTGTGGCTCATTTTCTTTAACAAACATATAAATTAGGTTAGAAAAAAATTATATTTTCAATGCCAACTACTTCATCCTTAGGAATCCTAGATAGAGCACTGATTATAGAGGAATTTACTAGAATGTTATTCCCTTTGATAATAACATTATATTCATCAAAATTATCATAGAATTATTACATAATTTCTTCATGTAATCCCTAATTATTTTTTAATAAACTCAACCAACCTATTATTTCAAATATGTTTATGTTTTCTTCATCTTGAAACAATGCATCAGAGTATTTTGGTTCACTTTTTTCTTTCTCCCACCCATCTTCAGAGCAAAAACTATTTAATTACAAATTTGACTATATTGTAAAAATACATAGCTTGAATTCACATAGGCAATAGGGGAAACAAGAGGTTAGAGAGATGACATAGTAATTAATATTACGGATAGTTAAAGAAGAATAGAAAAGTAGGTTATATGATTTTATTATGAAAAGAATGATGGTAGCAGTTATGGTTGTCTCTTCACAAAATGTGAGATATAATGGGAAGGTGTTTTATCTAGTTAAGTAGTAATGATGTGTCATAAAGGTCATTATTGGTTGTATTGGGAATAATAATCATAATTAATTATGTGTCATACCAAATGTTTTTGAAAGACCCTCTATTTAAAACATAGTTACATCAAAATTATTTTAAAATATTGTTTGGAAACATCATCACATCAAATGTATTAGAGGAGATCTTTTGAAAATACTATCACATCAAATCTATTAGAGGATATATTTTGAAAACATCATCAAATCAAATTATGGATTACAACATTATTGGTCTAACTGCATTATCTTGATTCTCAATGATGGAGGTGGATTATTTTCATTCATGATTTTTCATCTTAGGAGTATAGTTATAAAGGAAGAATATCCAAACTCAATTTTGGAAGCAAAACTCAAACTAAGAGATAAAAAAGACTCTTTAGAAGAAGTTATGTGGTGAGAAGCACCATAATATATAACCCAATTGTCTATAATGTGTGACTTAAAGATCTCCCAGTAAAATTAAGTGATTTAACATGCTCATTTGAAGGAGGTGGAGTGGGAATATATATCTTTTGTTTTATGATTGCATCCTCTAAGGCTTGCATTCTCTTCTAACACCTATTTATTATATGAATATTCCACCCAAAAAAGGAGCATGAAAGGATAAACTTATTCTTTGATTTAGAAGACTCCTTAGGTTTAGAGTTATTGTATTTGGGTTTAGTGGCACTTTGATATGTATAAGGAGGGTTTTTGGGTTTAATTTTTTCTTTTATGTTTCCCTCAATAGTATATGATACTAATTTATTTTGAGAGGTGGAAGACTCAAGGTTGTATAATTTGGATTCTTCTCTAGTAATTCTTTCAAAAATTAACTCTAAATCAGGCATTTTAAATGTGGCAACCAAGGCATCTATATTAGATAAAAAGGTAGAAGTAAAGATTTAAAATAAGGTGTATGCACAAAGCTAGGGGAGAAACAACATGACACAATAAAATATACAAAAAAATTGGTAAAAGGCATATTCCCTTTTTTTTAAAAATGAATGCAAATCCTTAAAGGGTTAGTCCCAAACCTAAAGTGCATACACCCTATTTGTATAAAGGGAGTATGCCCTTTGGACTATAAAGGGCATATGTCCTTTAGACTAGAAAGAGAATACACCATATTTGGTTTTTTAAAAGGATATATTTAGTAAAATAAATTTAATAATTATAATTTTATATTATTATACTTTAAAATTATTTTACTAAATTTAACAAATTAGGGCCACTCTGTATCTTTATAAACTGATTACATAGTTGTAGGAGTTACCATTTCAAAGTTAGTTTTCAAATTCCTATTTGGTCAATATTTAGTTTTCAAAATTTTATAATCAAAATATATAATAAGAAATAAGGTTTCAAACCATGTTATGTATGTAATATATCTACACCATTCTGGATTGCATGCCTTATTTACCTACTTAAGTATTCCCTACCTACTTTATCTAATTGATTATATCCTACCCAATTAAATAATTGAGCCATATATTGATATAAAGGTGTATGTCCTACCTAAATAAACAAGCCATATCTCAATCTTTACTATTTCCTATTGGTGTCAAAGTCAGTTCTCCACTTACTTAACCTGGTCTACTTCAAGGTCCTCTATAAACTTTATTGCAATGAGGTCTCTTCCTAACCATAAACTATCTTTTGGTATATCATAAAAGGTATTATGAGTATTTTTATTAAAATACTAATGACCTTATTATTTAGTGTTATCTCTTTACTTCTTAGCCTCTGTATTTAGATCAAAAGACACTTTCAATGACTTAAAATAGGGTACTCACTCCAAACTAGTAATCTACCTTCAAGCAAAACATTTATTTGACTCCTAAATCACTCAATTGTACATCCTCACTTATTTGAACAATAATATTATGGTTTCAAAAATTATTTGACTCAATCTTATTAGTGCATGAATAAATTCAACTCAAAACTCATATGCCAATGACTCTACCCTTTATAGGCCTATTAGGCCAAATTCTACTTCTTAAAGACTTGATACAAAGAGGTCTATAATTAATTTGTTTTTTGTATTCATTAACTTCAAAAAATCAATGAAAATATCAATAAAATGATAGAATACTCATAGGTGTCTTTACACAAGGTCAAAATACCAATTAGATCACCAAAGTGTCCAAAACATTAATTAAGTCCTAAACATTGTTATAGTATTGTGTAGATGAATGTTTGGTCTTTGAAAATGTGTTATTAATCTAATTTAATTAAAATATTGTTATAAATAATTATTAATATATTTTTAGACTATTTAAGGATGAGAAACCAATTTCCTTTATTTATTTTTTAAGAATTGGACTTTAATGGTAATTATACTCTTTAGGTCCAGTTAGCCTAATCTTCTTACTTGGAAGGATATTGACTTGGATTAACTACCAAGTGTTTTTAATCAATTTAAGTAAGTATTTTATAGCATTTAAAAAATAACATTAGGCCCTCATAAGAGGTTTTTACCCAATAAACAAAGTAAAACACTTGAAGTTTCCCTTGATTGAGCTTTTTATGGCTATCTACAAGCAAATACAAAACAAAATCCTCTAAATTTTTAATAAAAAGGTGAGTTTGATCATGATACCTATTATATTACCTTATAAATCTTTTATAACAACTTCTCTATGATTTTTAGGAGGTTCCACTGGTTCAGATGTAAGTTATGGTTCTTTTTGTATTAAAAACCCTATTTTAAGGTTTGACTCTACACATAGAGCCTAATAGATTCAAATTGATTATTCATACAACTTAAATACTATTTTCAAGAACTAAAACTTGTAATAGAGTCTTTAATATCTCCATCAAATTATATAATATTATAAATAAACTCATGTAGCATTTTTGATGAGATACAAGAGATTACCAGTGACTATAAATACATAGAAAATAGGCTTTATAAGGTTTCAATGACATGAACATTGGGTGATGTATAAATTCTCTTAAAATGAAGTTTTATTTCATTCACACATGAAATTAATTTGTGAATACAAGAAATTAAGTAACAACACACCTTTTATTCATAGGAAAAAGATTATTTTGACTACATAGACCCCTGTTCTATCTTATTAGACTATCAACTCTGCTTGTAGTCATGAAGTTATTATATTTTAAAGTTTGTTTTGACCTTAAATTACTTATTTTTTAATATTTTTTATATCGATCAAGCTATTGGATATTTAATATACTTGGATTTTCTATCTTTGACATGAAATATTCTTAACAACCTTGTTCTCAACTTAGAAAATGAACTTTAATTAAAGTGTCTATCAATATGCATAAATCAATACCTTGTAGAATGAAACCTATATAATATATATAGTAATGATACAATCATTAATAAATTATAGTTACCATATATATATTACTACGTGTAGGTCTGTAGTCACTCATACATGACATATTTTGTGGTCATGATATGGTCACTCATATTAGACACAAGTGCAACTAATCACCCTAGTATACTCCATTTCCACCTAAACCATTAACCCCAAACCCTAAACACTAAACCTTAAACCCTAAACATTGAAAACTAGAACCTAAACTCCAAACCCAAAGAAATAAACCCTGAACTATGAACACTAAATAATATACCTAAAACCTAGACCCTAAGCCCTAAATCATGAACCCTTAAACCTAATACATTAGCCCTAAACCCAAAATGATAATACATAAACCATAAATTATGTACCCTAAACATATAAACTTAAAACATTAAACCATATACTTTTTACCTTAGAACCTAAACCCTAAACCCCAAACCATAAACCTAAAATCCTAAATCCTACACACTAAACCATATACCCTTAAACTTATACCATAAATTTTAAACACTAAACCCTAAAAAAATGAAAATCAAGAATGTTAGATCCTAAACACTAAAACCCAAATACTAAACCTTAAACCCTAAACTCTAATCCTAAAACCCTAAGTACGAAACCCTAAAACCTAAAATTTAAACCTTAAACCACAAACCCATAATCATAAAAATAAAAACTAAAAACCGTAAACCTTAAATCCTAAAACCATAAATCTTAAAACTTAAAACCTAAATTTTAAAACCCAAACAAACAATACCAAATACTAAAATATAGGCCTTGAACCCTAAACCCTTCACCCTAGACCCAAAATAATGAATCATAATTCATGAGCACTAAAACTTAAACCTTGAATCCTAAATCTTGAAACCTAAATCCAAAATCATAAACTCTAATCACCAATCCATTAAACCCTAAATGTTTAACACTAAAACTTGACACTAGACCCAAAACCCTAAATCAAAATATGTAAACCCAAAACCATGAATGATAAACCCTAAATTAAAAACCTAGACCCTACACCTAAAACCATAAACCATTAACCTTAAAACTAAAACCTCAACAACTAGTCTCCAAAAATTTAACCCCTAACCCTAAATGCCAAAACACAAGCCCTAAACTCTAAATCCTATATCCTAAACTCCAAACCTAAACCCTAAACCTTTAAACTTAATACCTAAACTCTTAACCCAAACCATAAAACCATAAACCATAAGTCATAAACCTTAAACATTAACTCCTAAACTAAAAATTCTAAATCCAAAGTCCAAACTAAAAAAACCAAAATCTTAAACACTAAACCCTAAAACCTAAAATTAAAACCCCAAACCCCAAACCATAAACTATAAACACTAAACCCCAAATCCTAAACCCTAATCCCTAATCCAAAAATAATAAATCCAAAACCTTAAATATTACACAATACATTCCAAGCCCCAAACCCTCAAATAAACCCACAAGATCAAAACCTTTAAATCTACACCCTAAACCCTAAATATTAAGTATGAAACCATAAACCCAAAAAAATAACCCCAAACACCAAACATTAAAAGCTAAAACATTGGTCCCTTAAGCCACAAACCATAAATCCCAAACCTTTAATCATAAAATATAAATTATAGGTCCCAAATCTAAATCCTTAAGCCATAACACTAAAACTTGAACACTAAACACTAATATGTATAGACTAAACCCTAAATTATGAATCTTGAACCATCAATCATAAACCTTAAATTCAAAATTTCTAAATCCTAAAAGTTGAACCATAAACCATAATCTTGAGTTATCACCTATCTATAGAAAGGAGAGGGGGCATTGGCTATGTCATATCTTGAAAGGATAAGGTTCATTCTCACCTATATAAAGAAAGGAATGACCTAGGGAAACACATGTAAGACGTTTGAATGTGGATTTATGATGATTAATTTGTGGGTTTTTAAATCAATGGGTCTATCAATATGAATAAATAGATAACATGTAACATTAAGCCTATAGCTTACATATAGTAATGATATAATCATTCATATAATTACATCTACCCCATACCTAGTACTACATGTAGGTATTTTGCCACTGATACATATCATATTCTTATATTCATGATACAATCACTTATACCACACACAAGTGTATCTAATCACCCTAGTGCACTCCATTTACACTTAAACCATTAACCCTAAACCCTAAATACCAAACCATAAACACCATAAACCTTGAACATTGAACCCTAAACCTAAAATCTAAATTCCATATAACTTAAATACTTAACCCTAATACATTATCCGCAAACCCAAAATAATAATACATAAACTTGAAAACCTAGACCCTAAATATAGAACCCTAAAACCTAAACCCTATACTTTATACCCTAGACCATAAGCCATAAAACCTAAATTTTAAGCCCTTAATGTTAAAGCACAAACCATAAGTTTAAAATCCTAAATATTAAACACTATACCATAAAACCTTAACCCTATACCCTCAATATTAAACACTAAACCCTAAACACAAAATTTAAAATCATGAAACTTAAACCCTAAACATTGAACCCCAAAACCTAAACCCAAAACTAAAAGCCTTGACCCATAAACTCTTAACACTAAACACTAATCCTTAAACCCTAATAAATAAACCCTAAACCTTGAAATTTGAACCCTAAACCCTAAATCCAAAACCATAAAACCTCAAAACCAAAACCATAGACCCTAAATCATAAAAATGGATAAACCTTAAGCCTTAAAACCTAAATGCAAGAACCCAAACAATAAACCCTAAACACTAAACACTAAACTTTGAAAACTAAACCCTTAATCCAAACCCTAAAAACTAAAATTAAATTAGAAAAACTAAACCTAAAAAATGAGCACCAAACATACATTATGGAGAACATACCAAAGAGGAATGATGCAAGCATTGGTAGTTTTGCTCAACCCCCTCTCAACTTTCCTATCATAATTCCCACACAAGCACATATATTTTAATTCAAGGATAAAACATGCCATTATAAATTTAGTGGCACAAATTCTTATAATTTATACTCATTAACCATGTCTTTTTGTAATAATAACTCACAAACATGAGAAGATCCAAAATGCTTTGGTACTTTCACTCAATAATTTGGAAATAATTGTGTCTAAAAGAAGAATTTCACCTCATACAAAGTGAGCACAAGGAGTTAATTTTTTATCTATCATCATTTGTCATCATACCTCATAATTCAAAATAAATTTCCTCTATGTGATTACAAAGAGGATATTATCATATTTCCATCATGGAAATCATTCAACAATTTCCCTAGAGTAATCCATCATGACCCTACCTAGTCTACTAGACATGAATGATGATAATCACATTATTACACTCCAATTAAATAATAATAATAATAATTTAAAAAACATTTAAGATTCATCTGAAAAAGATATTGTTCATTCTAAAACAAATTTATAATGACTAAGTTAGAATAGAACACACTCTACTAGATGGAGTGACTAGGGATGATGAAGGAGTCATTAGGTAATATTAGGGTGTTGGAAGTAAAACCACTAATATGAGGTGGGAGTAAATTAGTGTGATCTTAAAAATTTCTTATAATTATTTAGTTTTCTATTCAAGAATCAATACAAAATCCATAGAGCAATCAAACCATAATAGAGAACATAAAGACATAACACATGATATATGTGGGAAAGCCTTAAAGGGAAGAAAACCCATAATGATCATTTCATGGACTACTTATCCTAAATAATGTATGAAATGGGTCAATAAGGTTTTTGAGAAACCACTCAACTTGAGGCACCAACCCAAAATAGTCAAGCACTAACTTGACAAAAGATTCAACAAGAACCGATTTTCTAAGAAGCACCGAGTCCTTGATTTGTAGATACAAATTTACAATAGGCTTTAACCCCCTTTGACAAGCACCAACTTAAATAATTAAAATCATCCACCTTTCTTAGTTGCTTATGTCAATATATGATGGTAAAATTATTTTCTCTCTTTGCTTATCTATCTAAGATTCATTTCTATTGTTTTTCTACTTTCTTATTATGCTTATCAACTCCACATTTACGCTATTGATTTTTTTATTATCAATCAAATAGACACACTAGGATCTCTTAACTCTCTACTCTTTATTTTCAAAGACTCTATCCTCTTTGCCTCATCTAATCATCTCTTTTATTATATCATATATAAATCATTTGATGATTTCATACTCACACCTCTCTAATCATACGTTTCTCAATGGATCCTTGCTCTTCTACTTAGTAAATAATCTTCTCTTTTATTACTTATAAAATAATTTTTTTATCTTGTCTATATACAAGATAGTAATAAAAAATATCATAAATGTCAGCCAAATAAAAATATATAGTCAGATACATAAATATTTATTCTCTTTTGCAAACATAATTAACATCAATTTAACTGAAAGCTCACTTACATAGGTTAGCCTGAGTGAAACAAAGCTAGGATACACCAAGAAATCATTAAAATACAATTACTGTTAGCCTAATAAAGTTTTTAGGGGTCTTGATGTCATCCATAGTATCTCTAATGTAATATATATCAAATCTATTATAATCCATAGAAACTCTTTTGTAAATCATAGTAACTCTACTGCCTATATAACCTCTATTTTAATCTATATCAAATCTGATGTAGTTTGTAGTATGCTTGATGTGATTTTTAACAAACTTGATACAATCCATAACAAACTAGATTTAATCCATAATAATCTTATTTCTATTTGTAGCATGTTTTATTGAGTCTATATTTATTCTCAACAGCTTTAGACACGATCTCATTCTCTAAACTCCTTAGATCACCTTCCTTCACACAAAATAGATTATTCAATGGTATTTAGTCTAAATTAATTATGCATATTATTTATGTGTCTCCATATAATGTAAAATATAGATAAAAACTCTCTTGGCCAATTGTCTACTTCACTAAAAACAACTTTCATGGTAAGATACTGACTCTATAGAAACTACAAACTCTTATCAACATAAATTCCTTGACATCAGTGACCATATTCTTTATTAAATGGAAAATCCTTTGAAATAACTCTTTAACATCAATTGTTTGACATCAATCCTCATAAGATGCAACATTAATTATAACATCAACCTTAATCACTAATCACCTTTGACAAAATCATGCTTCCAACTAAGAAAAAAATCTCAATAGGATATTCATATCCATAATACTCACTCACTAATCAACACTCTCTTTATGATGCTACCATGCTCAAGCACTTGACCAAATAGACCTTTGATATCGATGACCATTATGCCTTATATGATGCACCATTTTGACATCAATAAAAACAACATGCCCAAATTCCCCCTTTGTCATTGATGGAAAACACATTAAATTTTGAAATCACTTCAAAATGGTACTTTTTCCATCTACTCATTCTCCCCCTTTTAACATCAATGAAAAAAGGCCTTCTAAAATTTTCATTTAATCTTTGGACCTAAACTTCAATAAACAACACTATAAAATGCTAAAAAAAATTACCTTAGCCTCATACCAATTGTTGTATACAACTTCTAGAATAATTGAATTATACCTCAAGAAACCATGCTTCTAATGACTTCTACATCATTGTCTTGACACATCATAACACAGAGCTAAAAAACTAACCCTAAATCCATACACTCTTCTTGAGTCATAAAATGGAAACCACTCTTAGAAACATCTCTAAATAGGCCACTTCTCCCCATTCTAAACTTTCTCCCAGAACTTATCCCATTTTCAAACTAGCATTTTCTCAATTGATTCCCTCTTTGACATTAAATACAAAGAGACACCTACAACATATATAATTACACCTTTTAAAATAATAACTCAACTAGTAGAATCATGAGAATATTATGAAGTATCTCAAAAACATTTTCCCCTAAATCCATACATACCTTATTCAAATGAATTCAGATACATAGGAACACTCACCTTGTCCTTGATATGACTCATATAGATCAAAATCTTGATCACTTAGTAGGATACCCTACTTTTGACATCAACTAAATAATTAAGGACTCCCCCTTTATATTCACATCTTATGATTATCACTTGAGCCATTAAGACTCTTTAAAAATCCTCAAAATCCTTCAAGCATCTTGATGCTAATACCAATTCTCAACATAAATTAAGCTATGGACTATTATAAACACATAACAAATTTTTTCTTACCACTCATATACCAATGAGCTACATAGGATTTCATCACACTTCCAACTCTATCAATAACACCTAATTTATCTCTATGGCCGTATTGGTCTTATGGAATAATCTGCATTCGATATGCCTCTAGACATAATCCTATGCTCATACTTGCATTTCATATCATGACTCCTCATGAGCTAATATCCAGAATGAATGCTCATACTAACAAAAAATTCTTTCACCTTGTCATGTAAATATAAGCTACAAATAAAATAACTCATACCTTGTAACATAGACAACTTGGAATCCTCTCAAGGTGAATCCTTCTTTGACTATAGCCTCATGCTCTTACTAATAAAAAAGTTTCTCCATGAAGCCTAATGGAATCACCCCTTTCAATTAGGCTCTTAAAACTCCATGAACTCAAGATATTCATAGATCTCCAAACCATTCTTCTTAGCCATATTGTAATCATGAGATTGATAGTCCCTCGTTGGAATCCACTTAGGTTTGACTAAAGCATTTGACTCTTCCACCTTATCATCTTTCTTATCTTTGAATGCCCTATCAATACATATAAATAATTAGTATTCTTGACATTCTTTCACTTACTATCCTTGTTGTACCTTAGAAAATAATCCATCTTAGCTCTTAGGCTCAATATTATTAATCCTAACTTTATTTGGATTCTATACCAATGTTTGACCCTTCTCATGTACTCTAGGAGTTCCATATACCTTGTTAAGTCTTGAGAGTCTTCTAACTCTATTAGTAAATAATCTTACAATGTGTCTAATTTTATTATGGTTGCAACAAATCAAATTGATTCTATTGATATTTAAAATTTAGACAAATGAATTTGATAATCCTTTTGGAAATCTATGACTATTTATATCACTTCTCCATGCATGATTACTTCTAACATTTGATCTATGATTTACAGCCTTATGTATAAACTAATTACAATAAAAATAGTAGCCATAGAAGATATTCATGTACCTTACTACATTCAATTTCCTGATAGGAAATGATCTCTATATATTTTTTTAAGACATATTTACATTTTATTTATCTTTTTGAGGAGAGATAATTTTCTTAACCTATCCTGACCTTTGATTGTCATTCACAATCTTAGATATCTTGACAACATCAACATATGTCTTTGTCTTATTGATATTCTACTCTTACTTTCTACTCTTCTATTCATCCATGTATATAAGGCTTGTTTTTATGATAAGTTACCTTTGTGTATTTAATATGTCATCAAGAGTTCCATTGCTCTTTTCAAACTTTTAACAATTTTTCAATTTGACTATGAACTATTCCAAATTTGACCTCCATGAACCTATCTCAGATTTATACTCATTTCATTCTCCTTATTTGGACTTTAGAATTGAATTTATTTCTTATAACTAAGTCTTGAGACTATGTATTACCTCTTTAGCTTCCTTGGCACTCTTAGTTATCTTATTTTTCAAGATACATATTTGCTCTTCATGATTTTTGACTAGAGACTTCAAATTTTGGTTTTTCTTTCTTTGAGTCTTTAATTGATTCAAAGAATTGATAAATTCTACCTCAATATCAACCTCATCATTCTTCCACTTTTTCATCAACCATGAAGACTAATTCTTTTGAATATTCCCTTCTTCAACTTCAATGGCCATGAACAGAGTTTCATCACTTCTATGATCTGAACTATATTCATTACTATCTAAGATATCTTCATCACTGACTTTAGAAGAGTTGTTGTCTTCTTTATAATATAGACTCTTCTTTTTATTAAATGAATTTTTCTTATACTCACCTTGTTTGAAATTTTTCTTTATGTTTTCATATTTGTTAGACTTCTTAATCTCTTCATCATGTTCTTTGACATGGTCATGTTTTTACTTTTAAGGACACTTGGTATAAAAAATACCAATATTACCACAATTAAAACATTTGAATGGTATCTTACCTTTGTACTTACCTTAAAATTTTCTTAATTTACTAACAAATAAGTCTTCAGCTTTGCCTTCATCAATATCAGTGTTACTATCAATTTTAACCTTTTTAATATGAGTTTTATTTGTAACTTTGAATGCTATTTTTATTTTTTAAGATCTTCCATCATCATTCCTCATATCATAATTAGTAATTATTCCATGAATCTCATCCATTTCTAACTTGTCTAAGTATTTTACTTCTTTAACTACTGACACCTTTGGATCAAATCTTGGGATCAAGTATCTTAGAACCTTTTAAACAATAGTTGACTCATTAACATTTTCTCTAAGACCTTTGATAATGTTGAATACTTCATCAACTCTAAGAAGATATGATGCAATATTCTCTTCTTCCTTCATCTTTATACCTTCAAGCTATCTTATATAGGTTGAAGCTTTACCAATTTTACCTTGGTGTCACCTTCGTAGATAGGTTGTATATTGTCCCAAATTTTGTTGGATAAATCACATTTTATCACCTTAACAAACTCAAATTATACCAATCCACATAATATAATATTCATATCCATTAATCTACCTTCCAGTTATTAGGCCTAAAATTGAAAGACCTGATCTGATACCAATTATTAGAAGTATAACCACTAAGATAGGGGTGAGTTAATGTGATCTTAAAACTTTCTTCTAATTCTTTAGTTTTTATTCAAGCATCAATATAGAATCCATAGATAAATCAAACCACATCATAGAACATAAATATATAATGCATGATATATGTGGGAAACCTTAAAGGGAAAAAAACCCATTGTGATCACTAAATGGATTAATTATCCTAAATTAGATATGAAATGAGTCAACAATATTTTTGATCGCCTACTTAGATTGAGACACCAACCCCAAATAGTCAATCATTAATTTGACAAAAGATTCAACAAGAACCCACTTGCTAAGAATCACCAACTCTCTAATTTTTAGATACCAATCTACTAGAGGATTCAACCCCCTTTGCCAAGTACCAACTTAGTTGCTTTAAATAATCCACCTTTATTAGTTTCTTCTATCAATAGATGATGGTACAATTTTGATCTATTTCTACTTATCAATCTCATATTCATTTTTTTTTTATGATCTCTTTCTATACTTATCAACTTCACATTTACTCTACTAATTTTTTGCTTATCTATCAAATAGACACATTAAGATATATTTCCTCTCTAATCTTTATTTTCAAATACTTTATCCTCTTTGCCTTCTCTGTTCATCTCTTTTAGAAGATTTGGTATGAATTATTTGATGATTTCACACTCACACCTCTCTGATCATCCATTCCTCAATGGATCTCTACTCTTATCATTAGCAAATAATCATCTCTTTTCTTACTTTTAAAGGATAATTTGATCTTCCCTATATACAAGATAGCATTCAAAAATATCTAAAAGGTTGGCCAAATAAAACTCTATAGTCAGCTACATACATATTTATTTTCTTTTGAAAATATAATTCACATTAGATTAATTGAAATCCCACTCAAATAGGTTGGCCTAAGTGAAACAAAGTTGGGATAGACCAAGAAATCATTAAAATACATTTATTTTTGGACTAATGAAGTATGTAGGTGTCTTGATGTAATATATAATATATATAATGTAATTCATATCAACTCTATTCTAATCCATAGCAACTCTATTATAATTCATAGCAAATCTATTATAAATTGTAGCAAATCTATTTTAATTTGTAGAAAACTTGATATAGTTTGTAGCATGCCTGATGTAGTTCATAGCAAGCTAGATACAATCTTAGTAAACCTTATATAATACATCATAAACATGATTTATTTTGTATGAATCCTATTTTAATTTATATCATGCTTGATTTGGTCCATAGATGTTCTTAGTAACTCCAAACATGATCTCATTCTCCAAACTCCTTAGATCACCTTCCTTCACATAGAATAACTTATTCAATGGTGTTTAATCTGAATAAATTATGCAAACTATATTTTTGTCTCCACATGATGTGAAATATAGATAACAAGTATCTTGGCCAATTATATAATTCACCAAAAAAACATTCATGGTAAGATACAGACTTAATCAGTAGCTACTAACTTTATAGAAACTACAAACTCTTATCAGCAAAGATTCTTTGATATCCATGACCATATTATTTACTAAATATAGAACCCTTTGACATAACTATTTGACATCAAACCTCATAATATTCAACATTAATTATAACATCAACATTAATCACTAATCACCTTTGACAACATCATGCTTCGAACTAAGAACACACTCTCAACAAGCTACTCATATCCACAATACTCACTCATCGATCAATACTTTATTTATGCCACTACCATGCTCATAAATTTACCAAACATACATTTGACATTAATGACCATTATGCATTAACATTATGAACCCTTTTGATAATAATGACAACAACATGCTAATAGAGGGCCAATGAGAGAATGGTTAAGGACAATGAGGGATGAGGATAGATGAGAATGGGGCGATTATGGATGATTAAGGATGATGAGGGTTGATTTAGGAGTGATTATGGATGATGAGAGAAAATTAAAGTTGATGAATGATTGACTAGGGATGATA
This sequence comes from Torreya grandis, assembly GCA_037957365.1. Taxonomy (NCBI): domain Eukaryota; kingdom Viridiplantae; phylum Streptophyta; class Pinopsida; order Cupressales; family Taxaceae; genus Torreya; species Torreya grandis. Next base: position 792,763 of record JARHVA010006025.1, read on the forward strand.
ACAAATGATTATGGTTAATGAGGGAGTGATTAGGGATTATTAAGAATGATGAAAGTATGACTAGGGATGATGAAAGAGTGATTAGGTATGATTAGGGTTGATGAGGGATTAATTAAGTATGATAAATTATAATGAGTGATGATTAGGGATGATGAGTGAGTGATTAGGGATGATGAGGGATGATGAGGGAGTGATTAACAACAATGAAGGATGATGATAACCAATGAGGGAATGATTAGGGATAATGAGGTAAAATAAGAACCAATGTAGGATTGAATAGGGATGATAATTGAATATTATATTTGATGGGGGTGTGATTAGGGATGATGAGGGTTAATGAGGGAGTGTTCTATGTGAATTTGGAGTTATATAATATGACTTTACTCTACATAACTTTAGAATAATTCATAGGATTGGAATTGAAGAATGCATGGATTGACCATCTATCTAACATTTATTTTAGAGTGAATGGTATCTTTTCAGATTTAATTTTGAATGTTTTTTTGATTTACTATATTCTAAATAGAGTCTATTATTGTGACTATCCAAATTCATGTCTGGTATAAGTTATCATATCATAACTACAAGTAGATGTCATGTATGATTGATTATATCATGATTATAGGTATGTTACAAGTTACATGGTACAAGTCAATCATTTATGCATATTTATACACCCATTGATTGAAAAACCCACAAATTATTTATGAATCCACCTTCAAGCTTGGGTATTCAATTGGGTAGGGCATACTCAAGTAGGTAAAGTAGGTAGGACATACTCAATTAGGAAAAATATGGGGCATAATCAATGGTATATATCTATTACATACTTAACATGATTTGAAACCTCATATCTCATTCTATCTTCCAATCCTAAAATTTTTAAAAATAAGTATTGACTAAGTTATATTTTTAAAAATTAACTTCTAAATGGTAACTCCTACAAGCCTAGAATCAATTTCATAAGATGTAGAGTTGACCTAATTTTTTATATTTAGTAAAATAAATTTTAAGTATAAGAATATAAAATGTAATATAAATTAAATTTAAACTTATACTTTCAAACACAAATAAAAAAATCAACAACACAACAAAAAAACCACCTCAGACTGCACATAGAAACAAAACCATAAAAAAAAAACACACATGTATTTAAATGCAAAAACAACTAGCTCAAATTGTAAAAAACACAAAAAAATACATGTTTTTGAAAAATGCATAATCCCTTCCAACATTTAAATATTTTTTTTGCATTTTCCTTCCAAATTTTCCTTGGGTACAAGCTTGGGGAGGTTTGAACCTAGTTTGAAATTAATCATGGAGTAGCCCACTTAGTTTATAAGAAACTTAGGAGTCTTTTTCATCTTTGTTGACACATCTGATCAACAAGCTTTTATTATTTATACATGCATACATGCATACATACATACATACATAATAATATATATATATGTATGTGTGTGTGTGTGTGTGTGTGTGTGTGTGTGTGTGTATATATATATATATATATATATATATATATATATATATATATATATATATGGGTTTGGAATATGTAATTTTATTAATGTTAGAATATTATTTATAATTATTACTTAATTTCTACATAGCATACCTCATTTTGGACTATATACATATCATAAAAAATCACATTATAACTTTTTGAATATTAATCAAACATTTATAAAACTTATATCTCAACAATCTAGACATTCTCAACTATGATTTAAAAATAATAATTTTCATGAAGTTAAGGTCAAAAATTTGTGTTCTTACACTTGTTGTTTCAATTTCCCAATTGTCTTGACTTGTAAAATTATTTAAAAATTATATATATAATAAAAAATTTATAAAAAATATTCTCAAAAATCTTTGACATTTCACCTATCCATATATGAAGTTTCATGAAAAAAATTCATTCATTTACTTAAAAAAATTGTGTTTGTACACATGTAATCTCCTTATTTTTTTCACAAAAAATGACCAACATTGTCATAAATGCATCTATTTTTCACACTTTTATCATCTGAGTATTGAAAAAAAATATATATTTAGAAACTACGTTCAAAATTCCATAATTCATGTTCATATGTCATTGTCAAATTCTTTTTCAAAGTGTATGTAACATTCTCTCCAAGTTCAACTATTGTTATTTTAAGAAAAAAAGTGTCACGTTATAGCCCCATTTTTTCCCCTCATTATCCTATATCTATCCAATAAACCTTTCAACTTAGATAAAATTAGTTAAACACACTCTTCATCTTTATTATCTCTTCCACTCCCCTTCAACCTTGTCAACAAGTGCTTGAAGTTAGTAATATATTTAATAATGGATGGAAAATATTCAAGATTGAGATAAGTGATCTCTACTTAAATTTGCATGGATCTCATGTGATCTATATTACCAAATAAAACCTTTAATTTTTCCCTTGTTTTGAAAGGAGATTCACATCCTTCCAAATGAAATAAAATACTATCACTTACATAAGTTCTTGTCAAACATATAAACTCATCAAATTTTCACTGGTTTTGAAATTTATCACATTATCTAGTGAAAATTGGTTATTTTTCAATCATTAAGTCCCATAATCCTTAAATTTTAATTATTGTGTCCATTCTTGATATCCATGTGTTGTTAATATAGTTATTTTACATTGTTTAGTTATTTGTTAATTTTTTACTTTAGAGATACAGTTGTTTAGTTTGGTAAACTATTTTGGCTAAGAAAAATTACATCTTAAAAAAATTCATGATGTATATATACTCAAGGCCTCTTCTCAATAAATCATCAAAGCATTCATTGCTCCTTCATATAGTATTAGAGTAAAAGGAGGTAGTTACTAAGTGGCCAAGAAGTGATAAAATTTGATTGATGCAGCATTCAAGGCAACCATAATGTACAAAGCAGACTGCTATATTTAAAGTCTAAATAGTAGTGGTTTAGGGATGTCCATTTTAAAATTATTGATTAAAGGCACATGCATCTAAGTCTATATTTCAACCTACGACCATGTCTAACTATTGTTCATAGAATGTCAGACTACTAAAAGAAGTTCTTAAAAAATTAGAGAAGCACATGTGTGGTAATTATGTTTTATTAATGGTTCACATTGACCTAATGTATAATAGGAAGCCATTATAAAAATACCAAAGAGAAAGAGAATGCAAAAAAAGGGTGTTTAAATCAATACTAAGACCACCCCCCTAAAAGACTATTTTATTAGGTACCCCAAATTTGGCACTTTATAATTGAGTGTGTCTTAAAAGATAAATGACACCAATAGATCAAGCATAATAAAATAGAATTTTTAAAAACATGAAACTTAGTTTAGATTTCATGATCAAAATTTATAGTTATTATAAATTATCCATCATAAATGGGTCAAATAAAAGTGCCTTAGTGATTAATCCCCCATTATTAGGAATAAAAATTTATGACCCCCCATGATCATACCATGTGACAATTGGGATAAGGGTAAGGATGAGTGCTTCCACCTCTTGATTTATTTGGTTGATGTGGGATTGACATCACCCAAAAAATACCTATAAATTGCACATGAATATTTGTTCACTTTAGTAGATTAAATTTGGCATACTCTCCTAAGTCATAAAAGTCATAACAAAGTCAACATGTTATAGATGGGTTTTCTAGATTAATGGGTCAAGTCATTAGATGGACCCATATATCACAATAAAATTATTATGTGTCTGAATAGGTAGGTGTATAAACAAATGAATAGGGTGCATGCAAGTTGAACCAAAAGGTAGTTATGAGTGAACTAGCAGGTCATATATAAAAGATGAAACTAGAAGATCATGGCCATAATGCATTATGAATAGGTATGACACCATGAAATTAAATAGCAGGTCTATTGATAACTAAAAAACTACCAAAAAATAGTAAAAAACCCATAAAAAATGGTAATCTTGCACACAAAAACTCAGATCTAGAGAAAATAGGGTAACAACCTCCAAAAGAATAATAGACCCTATAGGTTTTTGGAAAAACCTAAAAAAGCATAGATTTTTTTTCTCTTCTAAAATTGGATGGCACAAATATGTGTAAAATATGAAAAATTACCTTCAAACCCTCCAAAATGGAAAAAATGTCTCTCATGAAATTTGGTCATGTTTACAACTGATCCTAGGGTTTTGACATCTTCTAAATATAATGGTGTTGTCCATTTTTTTATTGGATATTTTTTTGTAGCAAACTAATAAATGAATCTCTCCAACATGTATTGCTCTGATACCATGAAATGAATGGAAAAAACATGTTCTAGACCACAAAGATCTTAGGTGATAACAACAAAACATTAAGAGGAGAGTATGAAAGCATAAAGTTTTCAAATTGATATGTAAAAAAAATATCAATATCATATAATATATATCTAGAACTTCATGTAAGTATAATGAAAGTGCCTTGCATATATAGGCAAGGAAGATCAATCATAGCCTTAAGATCAAATTAAGAGATAACCTAAGGATAAAAAAACACTATATCTAAATATAAAATATTTAATATCAACACCTAAGTGGGTGGAAAAAAACTAATACTTAACTAAGTAAACTACATAGGGAACATAAGGTAAGGTAAATAACCTACTCTAATAGCTATATTGACTGATTATAGATCCAAAATAAGGTTTTGATGGATATCTAGATAATAACATTGGATTTAGATAGGGGAATTATGTGCTATCATGTCCTTAGTTGGTGTCAATGTTTTGTAGATGATATCTCTCTAAAAATGGTGTGATAAGTTCACCTTCACATGTACTTTTTGGTTTGCCTATGTAGGAGCCTTATATCCATCATGAAAACCACTAAGTATCTTCTCTTTCACTTGTAACCCTAACTCAATATACCAAGAAGTAAAATGAAATCAAGGGTTAAAAAAGGGTTAGTGGTTGAATTTGTTATTGACCTCAATACCCCATGTATTGAAAGCTACTTACAAACCAATACTCCATATATGGATCAAAATCCTTGTAGTTCTCCCATGTTATGGTGGTGTGTGTGAAAGATTCATTCAAAAATGATGAATTATAGTGAAATAATAGTTTGGTTAATTGAATCAACTATTACTTGTGACTTTGAAAGTGTACTTAAATATTGGCTTAGTGATACTAGGGTAGTATGTATTCAAGATTGGGAGAAATAGGAAATTGGCTCTCAATGTGCAATTTAAATTCTGGGGGTTTTAAATATGGAATCATCTTGAGTTAAAAATGGTATAAAATATGGATTTATAGAGGTATTTTTATATTTATTTTGGATGAGCCTCTCTAAACTTGTGAGATGACCCATTACATGAATTTAAATTTAAGCAACTAGTCCTTATTGGTGGGAGGGCATTGTAGGTGGAACTAGACAACACCAAAGATCAAAGTTGTCCAAATAAGGAGACATTATCTAGAGATAAATAAAAATAATTAAAAAGTGGAGATTAGTACCAAAGTGAGTTTTAGTTGATTGTAATGTGGGATAGAGCTATTTTTATATTTTTAGTTGTTTGAGGGAATGAGTCAGCTACATGCACAACAAAGGAAGGAACTAAAAAAATTATGGAAAGGGGAGTGATCCAAGTACATGAAAAGGGTGGTCAAAATTAATTTGTTTCAAAATAAATTTTAATTTATGTCTAAATTTCCCCTATTTTATTCTAATAATTCAGTAAAGTAAAAATACTAGTGTAAAAGGAAAATTACATGCCCAAACTTATCTCTAAAGAATAGTCTTAAATGTAGGAAACAACACTAAATTTTGCCTCATGCAAACATGAAATAAAATTTTTATAAAATAATCCTTACTTAATATGGAAATTTGAAAATAAAATACAATAACCTTATAGATAGGTACATGAACCATTATGTTTTCTACTATAAAAGCTAGTGATTATAGGATAGGACCTTTAGAGATTTCATTTTCATAAAATATCTTGGATTGGAAGGTCCATACCTCAATCCTCATTTATAGGTGAGTGTGCTTAAGAACTAAAGGTGTGTTTGAATCCATATTTGTATACCCAAATTAGTGAATTTGTTTTTAATATCTGTATAAATTTCAATAGATTCTTATATTGAAAAACTAGTGCAAAACAAGTGTAAAATGTGAACCAATCAATGAATGTGGAATAAGGATAATTTATGGTTATAGACTAGTGAAACATATAGTATGATCTAGCTCTGGTGCATACAATGTTAATAATGACAAAAATGCCATTCCATCTAAAATATGGTGCAAAACTAAGCAAGGATGTAGTCATCTATCACACACATACCCCATTATGATATCTAGTGTATATTGATTTTAAAACTGACTAGCAAGAAATGAAATTATGAGAAATTATTTGTGTGCTATGTCATGGATGATTCCCCCAAAATAATAAAATATAAGACAAACTTGAGTATTTTAATAGAAACTAGTTTTATGTACCTATTACTAATTGTCCTATACTACCTGTGATTTTGACAATTTCTAAAAATGAGTATTTCTAGTCTATTGGGACAAAATTGCACTGTGTTGGAAATGACCAACCTGCACCCTTCTTTAAATGGATCAATCCTATCTAAAGTTAATTTTTGACCAACTATGTAAAAACTATAAATTTATATGTATGTACTATATTGTAAGAGATTATTATCTTAGACAAGCCATTGTGTATTATTCCACTTTTAACATGAGTTGTTGAACCTCCACAATAATTTAACTCAATAGAAAATTTTATGATAAGAGATTTTATAAAAATATATAGATATTGATATTAATGATAAAATGGATTATAATGGCATCAACATATATAAAAATTATAATGTGAGATGCATGTAGAAGCAAGCATAAATGTTGACATTGTCAATATAGACGTTAACAATTAGGCACACATATAAGTGCCCAAAACCGGGTACTAAGAGATGAAATAAAATACTTGGGGATGGATTAATTATATCCATAATGTCATATAAATGATGTTAAAATTCATGATTTCCATCATGACATAAAAACTAAGCAAACAAGTGGCATGACCATGTTGTGCACAAAAAAATAGTACATGCAAAGCACATAAAGTGCACAATAGAAGGATAAGGGGCCACATAGAAGGGAGATGTTCAAATGTAACTCAAAAACATATAAAAAAATAAAACTAATGATTTGAGACACACAAAAGGACATCTTAAAATTTCCATAAGATAAAAATAGAGAATACCCAAAAGGTGAACCAACCAATAGATTATTCTGGTGCAAAACTGGTGAAAAACTAGTGTAAAAAATGAACCAATCAATGTAGATGGAATAAGTCTAATTTATCATTCAAAACTGATGTAAAAGTTATCATGATATAGGTATAATGTATACAAAATAAATAATAAAAAAACATTGTCATTTTATTTGTGAAATTGATGTGAAACTAAGAAATGAGGTTATCATATGCCATCCACATGCCCCCATTCTGATATTTGGTGTATATGGATTGTTAGACTGAGTAAAAAAAATTGAAATTCTAAGAAAAATATTGTGTGCTAACCTATAACACATGCCATACATGATTCCTAAAACTAAATAAATATGAGAAAAAATTGAGTATTTTATTAGCAACTAGTTATGTATACCTATTGCTAATTATTTTGAAATTTTATTAAAATGACTATTTTCCTACTAATGGGAGAACATTGCATTGTGTTGGACATGGATGACCTATGACCTTTTCTAAATGGATAAATCCTATCTAATTTTTTTTTCTAAGTATGAAACTTGACTAACTATGTAAGACCTACAAATTCATTTATGTGTAATACATAGTAGGAGCTTAGTCTTTTAGAAAAGACACTATGTATACCTATTATTTTGAGTTGATTTTTTGGGCCTACATAATAAATTAACAAAAATAAAAAGGTTAATCAATGAGATGTTATGAAAAAATACCAATCTAAGTAGTAATGATTACATGGAGGAGCATGACATCATCATATATATATAAATTGATAAAAATAATAATGTGAGATGCATGTATAAACAAGCATACATAGGGACATTGTAAAGATAGATGTTAGATATTAATAACACATATAAGTGACCAAAATTGAGAAATGAGATATGCATATAACTAATTGGGGAGGGATTCACTATATCTATCATGGCATCAAAATGTTTGGAAGATGCATGATTTCCTTGATGGCATTGAAAACTAATAAAACAAGTGTCATGGCCATGATGCACACACAAAAATAGTACAAAAAAATCAAGAGAATCATAAAATATAATGCCAAGGGTCCACATATAAGGGACATGTTCATATGTCACTCACATGCATAGAAACATATAACGAACGATTTGATGCACACACAAGGGCATATTCAAATGTCCATAAGCCAAAACAAAAAATAAACACATGACTTGAAGTGGGAAATAAAACATGAAATTCATGTAGAAATATAATTAATTAATGAATAAAATAAATTTATAACACCAATATATTCAACAACGTAGCTAACTGGCAAGATATTGATGTGTAAGTGATAAATATCGATAAATTTTATGTAATCTAAGGAACTATGTATGAATAAGACCCTATTTCCAAATAATGATATAACCTATGTATGATATGACCCCAATGATATTTATTATGTATAAACAAGTTGTAATAGGCATATGTCTTGTTTGGATCTAGGAATTAATATCCCATGCTCACTGAGATAAGGTCATTGGAATATGATAATCTTGTTTGAATAGGGATCTTTTTTCTATTTGTAGTTTTTAAGTTTGATACATGGAAACCTATATGATCTGAATTCACTCATGTATATATGTGAAGCATATATGATGTGAAATTGGATAAAATGGTGTAAATGAACTAAACATAAGCATGCATAGGTCTTGATTTTGGATTTTTTTGGAATATTTTACTTTTATTTTATTTTTGCATTTATGAAATAAAAACATAAAGAGAAGGATATTTTAGATACTAAAATATGATTTATGTATCACCTCAATATTTTACACTTATAAAATATCTATCATAAATGTACCTTTTAGTTCTAGACTTTCTCGCTTCCAAAAGGCTCATTTTCACTATAGTGTTTTGCCAAATTGATTATCTCTTAGTCTAACTATTATTATTATAATCACCAAGCCTTCTATAATGTGAAAAAATATTTATAAATTATTATATCCTTCACTTTTAGTTTCATACCTATACCTATTTTTAGCTTCCTAGACACGTGTGTTCTAAACAAATACTTGCTTGGACATAAGTGTCCAATTTTACTACAAATTATCTAGTGCCAAAATGCCATATAGTTTTTAACTTAAATGTATCCAAAAGTTTTAAATAAGTGCTTTAATGAGATATATTTATAAAAATGATATCTATATATACAATATCAACCCTCATTCATTCCTCACCTAGAAACACTTAGACATCACATACAACTCACAATGAAATTTACCAAGCACTCAATCAAGTGTTAAAGTGATAAAAACTACCCCATTGATCCTTAATTAAATATAATTGATAATAATAGTATTTCCACATGTTTGAATCATTCAAGGAGTATCCCATGAGCCATGTTTGACAAGTTACAAGCTAGGTCACTACTTGTATTTGCTTATCACACATTGCATCATTGCACATATATAAGCCAACATGTAGGGTATAAATACATATAGGTAGTGCACATTAATATAGGGATCCTTGGGGTAAATTGACATTGTGAGACCTCACTAACCCATTTTTCCAACAATCACTCCAAAGGTGAAGAGATATGGTCTGATCATTTGATAAAGAGTGATATCCTATGACCATGATCTAAAGACATAATAATAAAGGTGAAATAATTACTATAAGGATATAGTTGGTCACATATGGATCCAATAAATATTTTATAAATGACACCTATGTTGATGTATTTGTCCATATATGACACAAGTGTTGGAGGAAATAAAATGAATATTCACATAATCTAATGACTATTCCAAGATCACCTTCTAGTCCACTTTCAACTTATTATAGATAATACCTACATATACATAGTAGACTATTCAAGTATCTTTTTTTTCCAATTCATTATAATATCTATCAATAGTTATATTTTACTATTTTTATCAATATCAATTATGTAAATTTAGAATAATGTTTAATCTGAGTTTTCTATTAATTAGCTTGCTCATTAGGTTAGTTCACCACCCTTGTGTAAAATATAATATAATATCATTAACCATATATACCTTGATATATCTAAAATTTAGGGTTAAATATTTGGTGAACTTGATCTTTAGTCTCCAAACTTTGGACTAACATAGGGTTTTCTATTCTAATATTTTGATTATTGTAAATTATTTTTCAAATTTCAAATTTGTCATTTATAAGAAATGAAAATTTTCAATTAATTTTTTTTTTCAAATGAAATATAAAGAAAAATTAGTCACTCATATCAATAATAACAAGGAATTAAAGGATGTGTTTTTATATGTTACAAGAGAAGAAATCTATAAACATGCCAAGGCTAAGTCATCCCCTAGTGATGGTTAATCCTTAGGTGGAACTACAACTAATTACACATCAATCACCCTCCCCTTGAGCACACCATCACTTCATCTTATAATCTGGGCACAAGTTATGTATCTACACCATTATTCCATGAAACAAATCATACTATTGTTATGTCTTTATGGGAAACATTGGCACTTCAACCCATTTATGAGTTCCAATGCTTATATCAACACAAACTATGGGAAAACCTCTTTTGGTTACTTCTCAAAATTCTAACCTTAGTGAACAAAATGTGCAAGATCTTGCCTAAGCTATAAATATTTTGCAAGCTAGTGTTATACATAATGAGAAAATTTCTATGAAGTAAATTTATGCTATTGATTCACAAGAGGTGTTGCATAACCCTATTACACCTAAGATATATTTTCACCCCTTCCTAACTAGTTTTGTTTTACTTAAGTTTATATTTTATGATGGCAATGGTGATCCTAAATAACATCTTTATCTTTCTTGGCATGACATGATCATGCCTCCAATGATAAAATTTTGGCTAAACTATTTCCAAGGAGCCTTAATGACTATGATTCAAGGTGGTTCTATGATCTACCAATCCGATCCATTAAAGCATTAAAAACCTCCTCCACCATATTATAGGCACCCATAATATGGGATTTTCGATACTTATAAACATCATATACCTCCTATGGTTTAGAGATTCTATATTATTTTAAGTGATAGTGAGATTCTAGATGATGACTCAGATCTTCATTCATTATTTATTTGATCATACCTTGATCACCATCATATTCATAGTGTTATTATTGATAATTGTGATATTGAATTTTTTTTCACCATTGCATTACTTACACATTTTGAATATACATATGATGAGTTAAACCCTTTGACTAAAGTGGTCAGAGTATTCAATGGGAGCTAATAATATGTTTTTCATAAGATTAAATTACGTTTATAGGTTGGCCGATACATAAGAGTATTTGATATGTTATTTGGATGACCTTGGATATATAAATTTTGTGCATTAACTTCCATAGTGTATGGGTGTATTAAATACATTCATACCAACAAAGTGGTCATAGTTCTTGGAATTACATAAAAACATCCACTTGAACAAAATAAATTATTCCAAGGAAGCTAATTATCAAACCTCCTTCGTAAAATAGTAAGAAATAGGAAACCCCAATTCCTAGGTAGCCCATACTTGAGATACCATTGGTATAATAAATACATAATTGATTCCATAGAATCATCATCTAATACTATGAAGCATACTTAGTTATCTATAGAAACTAAACATGTTCTAATTATTTCTAATTTATATACAATAAGAAGCAAAATATAATGTTCAATGAACCCATACTATTTATATTATGTCTTTGAGACCACAAAGTCTTATGATACATATATAGAGCATTACAAAGCCTTCAATGCTAGATATTACACCTATACACGCTCTTCAATAGTATCACCAATTTTTTATGCCATATCTAGTGTTCAGAGAACTTTTATATGAGCATATCTTAAATGGTATAATATTTTAAAAATAATTTTAACCAAAAAAATAAAAAAATTCAAATATTTAAAAAATACCAAAATTATTCAAAAATTTAAAAAATATTAAAAAAAATCTAGATATTCCTACTTGTACTATTTATTATGCATATTTTATTTTATTCATGTTAGTAGATAAAATATCATTATTTTCCTATATACACATATGTTCCATACTTC